>OX463865.1:10298630-10485271 GCA_949825065.1 Odontocerum albicorne
ATCATTCAAATGACTATCCATCCCCACGAAATCCATAAACATATACGTGAGAACATGCCCACAAACCCCACAAAGACGGACAATCACCCGAACACTATTTTTCATATAAAGTGAGATATCATCAATCAAAAGGAAAGGAAAGGATGGTGGAGAGGAAAGGAAAAGAAAAATCAGGAATGAAACACGTTATTTTACTGACTAGAAATTAAGAGTTTTTTCAGTCGCTTCTTAAAGCATGCCAAGGACGGAGCGAGTCTTATATTGGTTTGTAACTGATTCCAGAGTCTCACTGCATGGACAGTAAAGGACGACGTGAAAAAAGAAGAGCGGTGAACTGGAAAGGCCAATAAACAATCTCTGTTTGAGCGTAGCGCTAATCCATGATTGGAAAGACGCTGAAAATTTTCGGCGAGATAAGAGGGTGCGGCGGGACAGTTAAGGATATTATACAATAGAGACAGTATGTGAATTTGGCGTCTATTTCTAACATTCAACCAGTTCAATGCCTTCTGGTATGAAGTTATATGATCGTACTTTCGTAGGTTGAAAATAAATCTTAGGCACACATTTTGAAGACGCTGTAATTTGTCCAGCTGTTCCTCTGTAACATCCAAGTAACATACGTCCGCATAGTCCAGAATCGGAAAGAGCAGAGATTGTACGAGTAAAATTTTGGTTTTAGTTGGTAGAAATCTTTGCAACACTTTAAGGGAATGAAGGCTGAAGAAGATCCTTCGGCTTACCTCATTTATTTGATCTCGCCATGAGAGAGTGTTATCTATTAGCACTCCTAGGTTTTTAACAGTTTTATGTAATGGTATAATAGAGCCATCAAGTAATATTGGAGGAAGTAAGTCAGTGTTGAATTTACCGAGAAGCTGAGGGCTGCCAATGAGGATCGCTTGAGACTTCTTAGGATTGATGAGTAAGCCATGCTCCCCAGTCCACTCCGAGATCGATTGAAGGTCCGTATTTAAATTGTTCAAAGCCGCGTGAAAGAAATTTGGATCAAAATGAATATATATCTGCAGGTCATCTGCATACAGATGATAAGAACATTTAAGAGACGATGTTATTGGGTTGATGAATATAGAAAAAAGGAGTGGAGAGAGAATTCCACCTTGGGGAACGCCTGCAGAGAGATCAGTCCATTCAGATATACGCTCTTGGTATTTACAGGATTGTTGTCTTCCCTTTAAATAGTTCGAAAACCAGACTATGACCGATTCAGAGAATCGTAATGAACGCATTCGAGCCATAAGCAGATCAAAGTCTACAGTATTGAATGCATTGCTGAAATCCAGCAGACATAACAATGTCAACTGCTTAAAGCTCATTCCACGTCTCACGTCATCCGTGATCTTGACCAGTGCGGTAGTGGTACTATGTCCCGGACGAAATCCTGACTGCAATGGATTAAACAATTCAAATTGATTAAGGTGGGAGTCAATTTGTATATGAACAATTTTTTCAATAATTTTGGATAGTGTGGGCAGAATAGATATGGGCCTAAAATCTTTATATGACGTGGGTGAGTCAACTTTCGGGATCGGAATAATTAGAGCCCTCTTCCATACACTAGGAAAGCTGCTAGTAGACAAAGAAAAATTTATAATATGTGTTATGATAGGAAGAATAGCATCGATAATGAAGGAGATGAATACAATCGAAATATTGTCGTCACCCATCGCTTTTGAGGATATAGTCAAAAGAATACGACGAACCTCACCTACATCAACCTCCGAAAAGTGGAGCTCAGGAACATTGGGTCGAGGCATTACATGAATTTTTCGGAGAGTGTTCTCCTTTGTGGTAATGTCTAAACTGAGTGATGGTGTTGCAAAATGTCTATTAAGGTTATTAACATCTAATGTGAAGTTACCTGAGGTGTCCGAGGATTTGACACCCATCGAGTTCAGGACCTTCCACCTTTTTGCAGGCTGACAGTTTTGAAGGGTGTCAAAAAAGTGTTTTCTTTTTGCATTCCGACATAATTGTGTACATTTATTGCGAAGTCGTCGAAAAATCTCCCATAGTTGATGATCATTGGGATTAGATTTGAAGTTTTTTTTCGCTTTGTCACGTCTAGCCATGTTTTTTTTAATGTCGTCAGTCAGCCATGGGGCAGGTCTATACTTTAAGTGAGTAAGTTTAAGTGGAGCGTGTTTGTCGCAGAGCTCTAGTAAAAACGTGTTGAATAGATTTATTTTACTATCTATATTATCCAATCGTTCGATGGCCGCCCAGTCAACTTCGCTTGCGTCGGAAAATAAGGCGTCCCTATCAACGCGTCCAAAGCTTCTCAGGAATTTTCTCTCTTTTGAGAGTTTCGGAGCGTGGTTGATCAGTGAGATATATATCAAATCATGATGCGAGAAGCCTGGAGCATCAATTTGTCCATGAGTTCGAACTGCAGAGGGATTTGAGGTAATAATTAAATCTAGAAGGCTTTGGGAATTTCTTGTTACATGTGTACAGTTTAGGGGCATTATTGAGAGGTTCATTGACTGTACGATTCTCAGGAGTTTATCAGATCGGCCGTCATTTTTTTTAAGGCACGTATTGAAATCTCCCATTATGAGAGTGGTATTGAAATTAGGAGTATGATCTTCAAGAAGTTTTTCTAACTCGTCAAAATAATTATTATTAGGAGGACAGTATATCACTCCGATGAGATATTTAATGAAGTTGTAGTGAAGGGATATAAATAAATATTCTGGGCCTCCAGAGTAAGGAGCTTGGGATTGACAGATGATAGAAAAATTTATATTATTCCTCAAATATATGCAGACTCCTCCTCCCATTCTCCCCACCCTGTCTCGCCGAACTAGATGGAATCCTGGAAGAGAAAAAAGTGAGTTTGATAGTGATGGTTTCATCCAGGATTCGCTAACCAGCAGGGCATGGACAGGCTGGTCATGAAATGAGGTGAGCAGCTCAGAATAATGGGCGGGTATGCTTTGGGCATTTATATGGCATGCGTGAAAGTCATTGTTAGCTGTAGAGAAAGCAGAGCGGAGATGATTATTCAAAAGTAATGGCGGGTTTGTATCAGCGAAATCTGAAGAGTCTGAAGATGACGTGTCCAATGTAGATAGGAATTCAGGAAAGGGTGAGGGAGTAGATAGAAGGGTATGCGAAGTAGGTAGAGTCATGGAATCATCGGGAGATAAGGGGGGCGATGACATTAAATATTTGTTCAAAAAAAAAAAAAACACAAAATAAACTAAATCAACGAAAAAAAACAAGCTCAGAAACACAAAGCCAAGAAACAGCGAATTTATTCTACTGTCACGCGTCGTACCCCTGTCTAGTTGATTGAAGGTCACAAACAAGAAATAAAAACAAGCAAAAAAAAAAAAAATTCGAAAAAATTACAAAACCCTTAGAGACTTACAATGCAAGTCATTAAAAATACATACAAATACAGAGAGAGAAAAGGAAACAAGAAACAAATGTAAAAGTAACACTTAACGTAGTTCAGGCAAGTGGAAGAGAGAAAAAAGAAAATATGAATATATTTCCACAGCTATAATGTAATCAGTAAGAGAATATCTACATTGAGTGTGGATTGCCTCAAGTTGTAAAATGGAAGCTGTCAATCATGAAAAGGAAAAAAAATAGCAATAGATTCCCAAAAAAAAAAGAAAACAGAATGTAAATATAGGCAAGTCAAAATAATAGGATAAAAAAAAACAGTTTAAAGGCAATATACAGCGGCAGGAACACAGCTCAATAGTACAGTGGGTAAAAAAAAAAACAAACAAAAAAAAAAAATATCAAAAACAATGAATAATTTGAGTCTGACATTTGTTCCCGCCATCAAAAATGTAAGATATGTCATGTACCGAGCGCGAGTATTGCCACAACGGAGGTGCAAGTCGCATTGCTGTCAAAATTTATTGTCGATTGCAGTACAAGCAGCATATATCACCCGACGCATGAATCAACTCAAGGACCCAGTTAACAGATCAAACAAAAAATTCGGGCTAAGTACGCCGAGCCGAACTCACGATCAGGCAACATTGCCTTGACTGCCGATCAGCGCGACTCGCATATGCTCTATGACATTTATTCCGCTGATTTATTGGTCTTCATAATGCGGCAACACTCGCGTAATCACAACATAACATTTGACACAAAATTTGACAGTTTGTTAAAATGTTTTGAAATAATAGAAGAGAAAAAAAAGAAATACTAAAAGCACGTATCACTTGGAGCCCGATGATTTTCCCCTCTTAGAGCTCTGCCTTGTTGATCTCGCCTGGGTCTCGCTATCCAAGGTTACTTCGTTTGTTCCCTTTATGTTCTGCAGCTCCTGCAAACTTGTGAGATGAAAGATTTTGTCACGGTGGCGAACTACAATCCTTCCATCTCTGGTCCAGCAGCTTCGCGGAGGAAACAATCTGCGAGCCTCCATAAAGACCGTATAGCGACTCGGGGTCAGGGACTCCGTTATCAATATCTCCTTCCCTTTGAGGTTCCTCTTCTTATTAAACACCTCTTGGCGTCTTATTTTATTGCAGAAATTAACAACAATGGGGCGCTTACCCGTTGTTCCCCTATTATATACCCTACTGACATTCACAAACATGTCACTATTACATATTACTATATTATATAAAGATTTACAAAGGCTTCTTTGTAGTTTGTCTTTCATTATTCTCAACTGATATAAATTTATGTTTTTTATGGTTTTCTCACCAAATACATTTTTCTAAATATATACAGATGCGGGCAGGTTCTTAATCTAATTGTCATAACTACTTCTTATCTATTGTAAAACTTAGTTTGTTTTTTTTTTGCAATATTTTTAATTTGTCAATATCATTGTGTATGGATATCACGAGGAGAGTTCGCTCTCTAATGGAGTTTATAAATTGTCCTTTTATTATTATTACTATTATCTATGACGACCTTTGTGGCCTGGCTAGTTTACGCTTGACTTCCAGCCCGGGGGTTGCAGGTTTGATTCTCGCTGGAGTCCGAATTAAAAAAAAGGTATTCTTATGTTGATATATCTTAAGACATGTTTCGTTCTTGTTGGTTGAAAGAGATTGCCACATGGTAATATACTCGTACAATAAAAGTGCAATACAATACAATATATACAGTGACTGTACTGATTCATCATTCTGTGCAGCCTGATGAATCCTAGGAATAGTTTGTTATTTTATGACTAACATAGAATAGAAAAAAATCATTACTCGTGAGTCTGGAGAGAGAAAAGGAATTAATAGAACAAGCTCTGAACTTCTTCTTCTTGGCACTGTCCCAACTCATTGCCTAGGCAGGCTGTTGGGGCCGGCTCTTCTCATTCTCAGGCTGTATATTTTTCGGTTCTGGGTGTCGCTTTCATCTAGGCCGTTTCGCTGCAGGATTTTGGAGCATTGACTCATCCAGGAGTTCTTTGGTATTCCTCTGGACGGCTGTCGAGGAAGATCCACAGATATTGCCTGATTTATAGTATGGTCTGGTGGTCTCCGTCTTATGTGCCCGTACCATCTCAGCTGTCGCTCTTACCACTTACAATTCATGTCGGTGACTCCCAGGCTACCACGAATGCGTGAGCTTTTAATTTTATATTTCAGTGATACTCCTGCCGACCACCTAAGCATTCGCATTTCTGAACAGTTATAATAAAACTGGACCACTTTTATACAGTACCAATAAATCATTAATTATTTTCTGTCTGACAGTACTGCCAAGTTCAAGACATTCATCAAATGTTCATAGTTTAATTGCGCTTGACGTAATAACAAAATGTAGTGTACTATGACTTGAGTACATAAGGGGTAAGCTCTAAATATTGTATAAATCAATCTAACAAACTATCCCTTTGAAACTATGGTTTAATATAATAAGAATTAGCGAGATGGAAGTTTCTGTCATGTATCGTTTTTAAAAGGGCCTCAGCGTGGTGGCTAATCACTTATACAGAATTGGTATTGTGGAGAATCCCGGCTGCGAGTGTGGTCTAGACGATGAAACTATAAACCTTGTATTTTTCTATTGTCCTTTGTGAGACAGATTTGATTTACTAAAGGCCGTATCTTCGCCGCGTCCAATAAATGTTGCGTTTCTTCTTTCTTAGTAGAACTTTTCCACTTATAGATCGATTGTTACATTTTTTAAGCTTAATCAGCTAAAACTATAAATGTTCTAGAATTATAATTTAAAAATATATTCATAATTGAATTATGACTTGAATTCGATGACACAAATCATCCTAGTTAGGATTGGTTGCCTTTTACAAAAAAAAAAAACTAAATATTGTTAGAAAATCTAAGAAAACGATGCTGCAATCCATCTACGAGTATGTGGATACCGTAGTAGGTTGACCATATTGGAGCTGTAGTAAAAAAAAAAAGTTTAACCTGGCTAGTTTATTGCCATGTGGCAATCTCTTTCAACCAACTAGAAAGGTGTTTTTATAGACTCTAAGTGTTAACCAGACTGGAATCCCATTTAAAAAAATATGAGTTCCAGCGGGGATCGAATCCGCAGACAAGTGTCTTACCACCAGGCCACGGAGGTCATACTTTTGTACTTACCAGTAATATTATGTAGACAATCCTTTGTGAATCAACATAATTTATATCCCTAAACAGTCTTAACACGAATTACAACTAACACGGGAATTGCCTTTGTGGTGATATGTTACATCTCACATGTGGTAACGATAATCACTCATTAAATACCACATCTAAATCTCGTATCTCTCGAAAGCACATACAGGAACATATAATAATTTATTTGATAATCAAATAACATATATATCAAACTCAAATATATTAATCTCGGCACAATTTCGAAGCATTTTATTTTTTCACAATACTTCTGTTGTGTTGTCATCGCGGGTTCAAGAATAACAGGAACGAGGAAGTATAATCTTTTATAAAAGTTTCAAGTTATTTTTTTGGTTTGTAATTTACATTTGCGTAATTGTCTCGAGCAAGAGCAAATAAATTATCACGGAATAGTGCCCCCATTAGAGAGCGGGAGGGTTCTCTAATCTCATTCCATCCAACATTGAATGATAACTCTTTAAAATATATCTGATCTCTAATTGGCCTTAGCCTAGTTGGCAAGACGTGAGAATTTCGGAATTGATTCTCGATAAAATCCAGGAATTTATACAGTAAATTGTGTTTAGTATTCAGTTCACTGTATCCGAAGAATTTAAATAGGGGTACCTCAAGGTTCTCACCTGGGTCCTTTTTCCTTTATTCTGTTCTTCTTTTTATCGTGTCAGAAGGCACTATATTATTTTCTCCCTTAATCTTGCCACCTGGACAGTATTGGGTGTTTCACGAATCATATCCTCCTCTGTGCGAGAGATCAGATTTTTCGGTGTCTTACACTGATCATTCTGTTTATTAATGATACTGTAGAATATTTTTATGTCAATATTTTTATGTTCTAAACATTCTGTTATTTTCTGATAATATCAAAATATTCACATATTTTACGCAATAAAGGAAATAAAAATTAATTTGTTTTATATCGTCTAGATTATTATAATTTTCTTGAATTTAGAAAATACGTTTGTTTCACTCTGTGATGTAATGTTTATATTTTTTTAATAAAATAAATAAAACAATTATTGTTTATAGTTAACCTCTGGTAAAGGTTGAGGTGAACATCTGGTAAACACATATACCCCAAAAATCTCTCCGCTGCTGGTCGAGATCGTCTCATGCCTCCCTCAGTCTCCAACCTAAATGTCCCCAACCGTTAAAAGCGTGTATATCGGTACCAGTTCGAACATAATTCAGTCTTGCTTGTGCTCCTCTGAAGATGAAGTGAATTTAGTCTTATTTGTGATCCCCTGAAGATGAGGTGAAAGCTTTGAAACCGGTAGGGTTATACCGTTACAAAAAGTGTAATAAACAGTGTTTGATAAAACAAATTACAATAAAACAATTATTTTTGTATTTGGTCTTCACCGCTGTTTTAGTCTTTCTCGTCAGGTGAAGTTGAACTAAATATTGTATAAAATATATTTTTTCTAATTGTAATAGGTACAGGAGAGGTGGTGGGGAATATTGGTTAATAAAGTGAAGGGAGTAGGTAGCCGTCAAAAGGATGGCTTTTGAACATATTTATATTTAGCAGTGGACTATTGTTGAAATTATCTTGATTCTTTATAATGTTAAGAATTTTTAATATCGCAAATTTCTAAGTTATCCAGCCCCAATCCCCTCCGGCATGTGTACAGAATCCGCAAACCACGATCGATATTAAACGAACGTTTTTTTTTTCGATTAAGTGCTTAAACGAACGCAAAAATTGTTATTGGCACATTTCAAATATTCCCTTACTCTTTTTTCAAAGTTTATTTTTGTCTTGCTTACAATCTGTTTGACAAGAACGTTTACGGCGGACCCGATAAACTATTTGGGATAAAGCATTAAAAAAAGATACACACATACTACATGATACAAACCGTGATACTTTATTATTAATAAGTTGTCCAGTCGCTTCCACTAGTAATAATTGCCCGGCATCTCCGAGGCACACTTTCTACTAATTTTATAGCATACTCTAGGGGCTTAAGCTAGAAAACGTCTTCTTATGGTGTCAAATGACAAAATTAAACCCTTTTCTCTTACGCAATGATAGACGAGGATTATTCTCGAACACCCGTAAAATCACTCTGTCTTCCTTTTTCGTCGTTTTCTGTGCACAATGCAGTGTCACGATCTGGTAGGTCATCGACGCTTTTTACGTCGGAATAGCGTTTTACTCACTTACTTACAAATGTCTTCAACTTTCTCATGTGTTTAGCAGTGGCTCCGTACGACATTTCCTGTCATTTTGGATGAGTAACTTGTTGTGTACGTGATGCGTTTCGCTGTGAAATATGTTCTTGTGTAACCAAGGTCGAATGACAACTGAGTTTTTCTATACAAAGCATCTTGGGGGAAGAGTCCTGCTACCTGCTTGCGTTTGAATCTACCCTCTAACGGTTTCCAGGAAAAAATATGTTGCCGTACACGCTCTTGTCAAACAGATTGTATATAATAATATAAATTGAAATATTTAAAAAAAGCATGAAATGAAGTTTCAACATTATAAAACAATCAAGTCAATTTCAATAATATGTTAGTCCTCTGCTAAATATATTTCCCATTTAAAGACCATCCTTTTAACGCCTGCCTACTCCCCTCCCCTTATTAGCCATTACTCCCCTCCCCCTCTCCTGTACCTATTATAATAAGAAAATATATATTTTAGACATAATTTAGTTCAACTTCACCTGACGAGGAAGCCGAAGGTCTGAAACCGGTAGTGAACTCAAATAAAACAGTGGTGTATGCAAAATAAAAAATAAGTGTTTTATTTATTTTATTAAAAAAATGTTTTTATTCTATTTATTTTGGTCGGCATCATTAGCAACTTCTAGACTCCAGTCAGTTTTTCAACGCAGCTACTTTGTTGATATACTCGTATGTTAGTTATGAATATTGTCATATTATTTTATTAAAAAAATGTTTTTATTCTACTTATTTTGGTCGGCCTCATTAGCAACTTCTGGACTCCAGTCTGTTTTTCAATGCAGCTACTTTGTTGATATACTCGTTTGTTAGTTATGAATATTGTCATATTATTTTATTAAAAAAATGTTTTTATTCTATTTATTTTGGTCGGCCTCATTAGCAACTTCTAGACTCCAGTCTGTTTTTCAATGCAGCTACTTTGTTGATATACTCGTATGTTAGTTATGAATATTGTCATATTATTTTATTAAAAAAATGTTTTTATTCTACTTATTTTGGTCGGCCTCATTAGCAACTTCTGGACTCCAGTCTGTTTTTCAATGCAGCTACTTTGTTGATATACTCGTATGTTAGTTATGAATATTGTCATATTATTTTATTAAAAAAATGTTTTTATTCTATTTATTTTGGTCGGCCTCATTAGCAACTTCTAGACTCCAGTCTGTTTTTCAATGCAGCTAATTTGTTGATATATGTTAGTTATGAATATTGTCATATTATTTTATTAAAAAAATGTTTTTATTATATTTATTTTGGTCGGCATCATTAGCAACTTCTAGACTCCAGTCTGTTTTTCAATGCAGCTACTTTGTTGATATACTCGTATGTTAGTTATGAATATTGTCATATTATTTTATTAAAAAAATGTTTTTATTCTATTTATTTTGGTCGGCCTCATTAGCAACTTCTAGACTCCAGTCTGTTTTTCAATGCAGCTAATTTGTTGAGATATGTTAGTTATGAATATTGTCATATTATTTTATTAAAAAAATCTTTTTATTCTACTTATTTTGGTCGGCCTCATTAGCAACTTCTGGACTCCAGTCTGTTTTTCAATGCAGCTACTTTGTTGATATACTCGTATGTTAGTTATGAATATTGTCATATTATTTTATTAAAAAAATGTTTTTATTATATTTATTTTGGTCGGCCTCATTAGCAACTTCTAGACTCCAGTCTGTTTTTCAATGCAGCTACTTTGTTGATATACTCGTATGTTAGTTATGAATATTGTCATATTATTTTATTAAAAAAATGTTTTTATTCTATTTATTTTGGTCGGCCTCATTAGCAACTTCTAGACTCCAGTCTGTTTTTCAATGCAGCTACTTTGTTGATATACTCGTATGTTAGTTATGAATATTGTCATATTATTTTATTAAAAAAATGTTTTTATTCTACTTATTTTGGTCGGCATCATTAGCAACTCCTGGACTCCAGTCTGTTTTTCAATGCAGCTACTTTGTTGATATACTCGTATGTTAGTTATGAATATTGTCATATTATTTTATTAAAAAAATGTTTTTATTCTATTTATTTTGGTCGGCCTCATTAGCAACTTCTAGACTCCAGTCTGTTTTTCAATGCAGCTACTTTGTTGATATACTCGTATGTTAGTTATGAATATTGTCATATTATTTTATTAAAAAAATGTTTTTATTCTACTTATTTTGGTCGGCCTCATTAGCAACTTCTGGACTCCAGTCTGTTTTTCAATGCAGCTACTTTGTTGATATACTCGTATGTTAGTTATGAATATTGTCATATTATTTTATTAAAAAAATGTTTTTATTCTATTTATTTTGGTCGGCCTCATTAGCAACTTCTAGACTCCAGTCTGTTTTTCAATGCAGCTAATTTGTTGATATATGTTAGTTATGAATATTGTCATATTATTTTATTAAAAAAATGTTTTTATTATATTTATTTTGGTCGGCATCATTAGCAACTTCTAGACTCCAGTCTGTTTTTCAATGCAGCTACTTTGTTGATATACTCGTATGTTAGTTATGAATATTGTCATATTATTTTATTAAAAAAATGTTTTTATTCTATTTATTTTGGTCGGCCTCATTAGCAACTTCTAGACTCCAGTCTGTTTTTCAATGCAGCTAATTTGTTGAGATATGTTAGTTATGAATATTGTCATATTATTTTATTAAAAAAATCTTTTTATTCTACTTATTTTGGTCGGCCTCATTAGCAACTTCTGGACTCCAGTCTGTTTTTCAATGCAGCTACTTTGTTGATATACTCGTATGTTAGTTATGAATATTGTCATATTATTTTATTAAAAAAATGTTTTTATTATATTTATTTTGGTCGGCCTCATTAGCAACTTCTAGACTCCAGTCTGTTTTTCAATGCAGCTACTTTGTTGATATACTCGTATGTTAGTTATGAATATTGTCATATTATTTTATTAAAAAAATGTTTTTATTCTATTTATTTTGGTCGGCCTCATTAGCAACTTCTAGACTCCAGTCTGTTTTTCAATGCAGCTACTTTGTTGATATACTCGTATGTGAGTTATGAATATTGTCATATTATTTTATTAAAAAAATGTTTTTATTCTACTTATTTTGGTCGGCCTCATTAGCAACTTCTGGAATCAAGTCTGTTTTTCAATGCAGCTACTTTGTTGATATGCTCGTATGTTAGTTATGAATATTGTCATATTATTTTATTAAAAAAATGTTTTTATTCTATTTATTTTGGTCGGCCTCATTAGCAACTTCTAGACTCCAGTCTGTTTTTCAATGCAGCTAATTTATTGATATATGTTAGTTATGAATATTGTAATATTATTTTATTAAAAAAATGTTTTTATTATATTTATTTTGGTCGGCATCATTAGCAACTTCTAGACTCCAGTCTGTTTTTCAATGCAGCTACTTTGTTGATATACTCGTATGTTAGTTATGAATATTGTCATATTATTTTATTAAAAAAATGTTTTTATTCTATTTATTTTGGTCGGCCTCATTAGCAACTTCTAGACTCCAGTCTGTTTTTCAATGCAGCTAATTTGTTGACATATGTTAGTTATGAATATTGTCATATTATTTTATTAAAAAAATGTTTTTATTCTATTTATTTTGGTCGGCCTCATTAGCAACTTCTGGACTCCAGTCTGTTTTTCAATGCAGCTACTTTGTTGATATACTCGTATGTTAGTTATGAATATTGTCATATTATTTTATTAAAAAAATGTTTTTATTCTATTTATTTTGGTCGGCCTCATTAGCAACTTCTGGACTCCAGTCTGTTTTTCAATGCAGCTACTTTGTTGATATACTGGTATGTTAGTTATGAATATTGTCATATTATTTTATTAAAAAAATGTTTTTATTCTATTTATTTTGGTCGGCCTCATTAGCAACTTCTAGACTCCAGTCTGTTTTTCAATGCAGCTACTTTGTTGATATACTCGTATGTTAGTTATGAATATTGTCATATTATTTTATTAAAAAAATGTTTTTATTCTATTTATTTTGGTCGGCCTCATTAGCAACTTCTAGACTCCAGTCTGTTTTTCAATGCAGCTAATTTGTTGATATATGTTAGTTATGAATATTGTCATATTATTTTATTAAAAAAATGTTTTTATTCTATTTATTTTGGTCGGCATCATTAGCAACTTCTAGACTCCAGTCTGTTTTTCAATGCAGCTAATTTGTTGATATATGTTAGTTATGAATATTGTCATATTATTTTATTAAAAAAATGTTTTTATTCTATTTATTTTGGTCGGCCTCATTAGCAACTTCTAGACTCCAGTCTGTTTTTCAATGCAGCTAATTTGTTGATATATGTTAGTTATGAATATTGTCATATTATTTTATTAAAAAAATGTTTTTATTATATTTATTTTGGTCGGCATCATTAGCAACTTCTAGACTCCAGTCTGTTTTTCAATGCAGCTACTTTGTTGATATACTCGTATGTTAGTTATGAATATTGTCATATTATTTTATTAAAAAAATGTTTTTATTCTATTTATTTTGGTCGGCCTCATTAGCAACTTCTAGACTCCAGTCTGTTTTTCAATGCAGCTACTTTGTTGATATGCTCGTATGTTAGTTATGAATATTGTCATATTATTTTATTAAAAAAAATGTTTTTATTATATTTATTTTGGTCGGCATCATTAGCAACTTCTAGACTCCAGTCTGTTTTTCAATGCAGCTACTTTGTTGATATACTCGTATGTTAGTTATGAATATTGTCATATTATTTTATTAAAAAAATGTTTTTATTCTATTTATTTTGGTCGGCCTCATTAGCAACTTCTAGACTCCAGTCTGTTTTTCAATGCAGCTAATTTGTTGATATATGTTAGTTATAAATATTGTCATATTATTTCGCTTCCTTAAACTCTACACTGGCTCAAATGTCATGAAAGGGTTGATTTCAAACATTGTCTCTTTGTATTCAGGTCCTTTAATCGGATGCCTCCATTGTATCTTTTGAATCAGTGTCTGAAAGATGTTCCTTCGGAATAGAATAGAACTTTGAGGTCAATTTTATTATAAACTTTAAGTATACATGCGTAATTGAGTGTCACTGTTTGTCAGGTTGATGAGAATATGCAACGGGGTTTTATAAATTCAAAAGTCGGAAAGAGGTATCGATTTATTTTTTCATGCTTTATGTCCTCAGTGAGATACAGGCAAAATCCTAGTTTATTGGGGACACGACAAATGAAAGGCAACAAACCCAAATCCATTAAAGTTGTGTCCAAATTAAATTACCTGCTGTTTTTTTCCCAAATGATGTATATTTCTTGTCATGTGTAAAATAAATAAATAAATTTCGTTCTTATCTAATAAATTGATTGTTCCGAATCGATCCAATAAGGTGGGGTATTATGATAAAGCTTTTCCCATTGCTGGTCCTGTAACGTGTAACGTTCTAACTCTTTGTGCTAGAAATATGGGTGTTGTGTTTAGCTTTAGGAAGCACTTGAACACAACCCTTTTTGAACATCAAAATTTATGATTGTAAATGAACACTTCACACATACTCGTACACTACATTAAATATTGGTCGTCTTTTTAGTCGTCTTTTACTGTCCATGCAGTGAGACTCTGGTAAAGTAAATTTTGGTCGTCTTTTACTGTCCATGCAGTGAGACTCTGGAATCAGTTACAAACCAATTAAGACTCGCTCCGTCCTTGGCATGCTTTAAAAAGCGACTGAAAAAACTCTTAATTTCTAGTCAGTAAAATAACGTGTTTCATTCCTGATTTTTTTTTTACTTTCATGTCCACCATCCCTTCCTTTCCTTTTGATTGATGATATCTCACTTTATATGAAAAATAATGTTCGAGTGGCTGTCCGTCTTTGTGGGGTTCGTGGGCATATGCTCACGTATGTGTTTATGTATTTCGTGGGGATGGATAGTAATTTGAATGATTTATGCGACCACGTAACTTGCTTCATTTTTTTTTGTCTGGTTGGTTGGAAGAGATTGCCACCTGGCAAAAAGTCCGCCAGATCGTATTTGCAATAATAGTGTTAAATAAATTAATTAATATTTAATTTGACTACGGTTTTCTTACCAAATATATTTTTTGAATATATGCAGAAGCGAGAAAGTACCTAACGTAATGGCCGCAGCCACCTTCTTCCTATCTTTATACTCAACTGTTAGTTGATTTATGTTGTATTATTTTTTATCTATCGAGAGTAGTGAGGTCGAATCCTGTGTTAGATCGCCCTTTCGTGCAGTCAAATCTCTAAACGGCGGTGTATAATTTATCAATTTATCATTCACTTCATCATTATTTAAGGTTTTTTTTTTTCTGTTTCTATTGATATCAATCTTATGTCACGAGTGTCCACTTATTTACACTGTAATAGAAAATACGAGAATCGAAACGAATTGCTTTGGTGTCTTAAAATAGATTGTTTTTTTTTTCGTTTTTAAATTATCACCCTTCCGATCGGATATCGACACCCCTTGATACCAGTGGACTTCGTTTAATTAAATGACGACCGGCCGATTTAATTAAAACCCGTTGTCACCACGGTAAATTAATCAATGTTTTAATTAACGGGAGTTGCCGAGCAAGCAGTCGAGCCCAATTAAAATAGCAATTTGTTTATGCATGCGGTGCAAAAATATCGAGTTTTTTTTTTTAATTGAAAATGAAGACTTGTTATTTTTTGCATACCCCTTCATGAAAAACATTCGATATAAAAGTGAATGAAAGACTAAAGAATTCACTGACTATAAAAAAATAATTATATATGATATATCCAACAATCTAACGCCCACTTCATCCCCTCTGGACTATGGGGATGTTCTCAGGTTAAAGGAAGAATGAAGTGCTACTTAATTCTATGGAAGGCGAGAGGAATCCAGAATTTTCTGATAGTTGATCGAGTCCTTAAAATAATTTCTGCGATCGTCTCACTTTGTTGTGCCATCTGATCTAATACAACTTGCTGGTGTGCACCGGCTCATTCTTTTTAAAAAAACTTCACTGCACAGCTTTGCTTTCCAATTGAAATGACATGGGGATCATTTTCAATTGAAATGACTAGGGGATAACGCTAAATAGTGTGTCGAGATAAGAAAGTCTGTCGCTCGTTCATCTCTGCGTATCCAAGCAGGGGAACGGTATGATTTGTATATGTTATTTATTACCGTGTTTTTATATGAAATTATCCCTTTTATACAAATCTGGGTCACGAAGTGCGAGGAAGGATAAATCAGGAATGTAAGATCTATCGGGCTGTTTGCATTGAGAATTCCACTGGGACCATACTTTAGATCCTATGTAACGTTTTATCTATAATACTTTATCATAAGACAGGGATTTTCAACTCTAATAGAGATTAGAACGACCTCTGTGGAATCGTTGGTAAGTTGTCATTGTCTTTCAATCAGAGGGTTGCGAGTTTGATTTTCACATTTTTCAAAAATGATTTCAATTTGGATTTCACCAAAGTCTTCTTTAGTCAAGTTTTTATAGTTGGTCCAGGGAGATTGCCACATTGCAAGTCATATTGTTAACTATTTAAGTGTTGTCCTATACAATACTATACACTGGATTGATTTAGTCACGGCTGTGAATTGCCGTTTATCAATTTTAAAATATAACGCTGGGCAAGTGATATTTTACAATTGTTACAAAATGGCATTTTACAAGTCTTAATATCGAGAGCTGAATAAATGCTGAATACATGCACTTCGAAAGTAATACGAATGCGGAATGAAGTGATTAAGGATTAATATAACTTAAATATGAAGGAGAGCAATCTAATATAGTTTGAGAATCTCTAAGTCGTTTGAAAACCAAATTGTGCTCAAAACGTTGTTTAATTCATTGATCCGTAGCAAACTAGATTTGGAGCCCAGTGGGGGCGCAGAACCCACTAATGGTGGAGAAGGTACAATATATCGATATCAGTGAGTTTGGTGTCTATCCGTGGCAGTTATCAGTTATCCTACTCAGTTTCTGCTGGGCATACTCGGGTATAACTCCTTGAGCGTAAGAAGAGATCTGCGTCTCCTGGTATACGTTGTCAAACTCGTTCGAGGAGTTGTGAGCTGTCCAGCATTACTACAAAGATTAGCGTTAAATATTCCTTACACTAGACTGCGCCGACAAGACTGCGCCGTCAATAACATACGCAAGAACAGGTCTTCCAGCCACTATGCCTGTTGGAAGGGCCTTAACTCTTCTGAATGGGACTGCTTCGGATATTGACATATTTCATATCACATTACCAAAAGCAAAAGTAAATTTTCTTTTAAGATTGAGATTATTAATTGAGATATTGAGAAAGCACTCATCAACGTATTTAAGTGATTTTGAATATATGTGTATGTTTGTGTGTACATATGTATGCATATACATAATATTTTATTTTATATATATTTTTTAATGTTAACATTTCTTGTATTTTTCAATGTACTTGTATTTGGGCTCAGCTTGTTTTGAGAAAATAAAGAAATAAATAAATAAAACGAATTAATTAAGAGAGGTTAACAAAACAAATGTACAGTGCGAATTTAAGTAGAAGGCTTAGTAGAGAAATATCAAAGAAAATATGGTTAGATCAAGTGAATAATATTTTGAAAGAAGGAAAAGTAAGAAGTAAGTCAAATCGTTGAAGCTGTATAAGAAGGTGTAGATATGTGGAAGAGACGAAATACAAAAATGTCGATATCGGAAAGTATATTGATTGACATTTTTGCCTAATTAAGTAGGGAAGCGGCGTGATGGTATGTATGTATGTGGACGTATAAAATTACTGAAATGAGCCAAATAAATGCTGTGCAAATGTGTTTGCTGAGAAGAATACATGGGGTGACAATGTATGACAGACTAAGGAATGAAGTAATTTGCGATAACTATGAACTTATGGCTGATGCATTAAGTAAAATCAAGAGCATTCTGAAATGGGTCGGGCATGTAGAACAAACGAGAAATGGATAGGGCGTGTAGATCAAACGAGAAAGACTGAAACAAATATACAGTGCAAATATGAGTCAATGGCATGATAGAGAAATACCAAATAAATTAATCAAGTGGACGACGTTTGCAAAAAAGATAATTTAAAAAATATAAAAAATCGTAGGAGTTATGTAAGAAGGTACCTCGTATATGAATGTAATTCGTAGGAATTATGTGAGAAGGTACCTTGTATATGGATGTAATTCGTAGGAATTATGTGAGAAGGTACCTCGTATATGAATGTAATTCGTATGCGTTATGTGAAAAGAGACCTTGTATATGGATGTAATTCGTAGGAATTATGTGTATGTGAGAAGGTACCTCGTATATGGATGTAATTCATTCGAATTATGTGAGAAGGTACCTCGTATATGGATGTAGTTCGTAGGAGTTATGTGAGAAAATACCTCGTATATGAATGTAATTCGTAGAAGTTATGTGAGAAGGTACCTCGTATATGGATGTAATTCGTAGGAGTTATGTGAGAAGATACCTCGTATATGGATGGAATTCGTAGGAATTATGTGAGAAGGTACCTCGTATATGGATGTAATTCATAGTAATTATGGGAGAAGGTACACCGTATATGAATGTAATTCGATATAAAATTCATGCTTTGGCTCATTTCTGCCAACCACGACATGGAAACGGCTTGACGGCATGTATCATAAGGGTCGTTCACAAGCCAAGTGAACCAATTCCATTCTGGTTAGTTTTGAATAAACTACGTTCAAGCATTTTAGTGTTTCTAATTTTGTACGGTATTTTAGTAATCGCAATTTTGAAAAGTGTTATATTGAGTACATTTATTACACTTATTTTGTACAAAAGCATTTTCTGCTAAAAGCTAAAGATTTTCGCACACCTTTCATGCAGTGATCTAAAATTCAATATTTTTGGACTTGGTTCACTTGGCATCAACCATCCATATATAAGAAATTTTAAATTCTAGATTTACTTTTAGACATTATTACATCTTAATTTAAGAAAGTACATAATTTAGCTCATAATTACGAGTATATAAGCTCATAAGTACACAATTATTTATTTATTTCATTATTTTGCGTACATAACATAGTTAAAAATAATTCATCTACAGGTAGTCGTCGACTTACGACCGCACTCGGTTCCGATAAACAGGTCGTAAGTTGATCTGATCGTAAGTCGGCTTATGCAATAATTTCCGTACATACGTAAATTATAGTGCGTGATATTATAAGACTGTTTTCTATGTTCTTGTTATAATCATTCTTGTTATTCATTTATCGGGTTTCTCTATGCTTTCTTTTTTTACTATTTTCGAGTTTGTCTTTATCATTATCAGCATGCCTGATATTCGAATATCTTTACGTATTGCTTTGTTTTTTATTTTTACATTTGTTAGGATTAAGTTAAAAATTATGCTTCAGTAAAATTTGTTAAGTATTATATACATAAAACATATGAAAATACAAAATACAGGTGTTTGTTATACATATAAACTTTTTATTTGCCTTGCTTGTTTATTTTTTTGCATAAACATGGGGAGCTTTGTCTGGATTGTTTCTTCTTCTCCTCGTATATTTCACGATATGGGTGAAACACGTCGTGTGTCATTCGTTCAATCCTTGCCAATCGTTCGATGTTTGGGTCATTTTTTTTAAATGTGCGAGAAGTTTTCATTCTTCTTTTTGTAGACATCTCGGAAGGGCTTAAAAATGCTTATAATAAGACAACACGCCCTTATTGGACGAAGCCGCAGCTAATATTGACCGCGATGCGCACAAGCGCATATAGTATAATACAATATATAGCGTACATGGACTGCTAGTGCCACACTTAGCGCAGGCGGACAACCGATCGCGGATTGTGGTCGTAAGTCGCGTAGGTCGTAAGTCGACGACTACCTGTATTATACATACAAACGGGCTTATTGCTGTACCACATTTTTAAGAGTAAAATTATCATTACATTTTAAACAGTTGAAGATCTACGTAACCTTATTAATACAAATACTTGACTTTCACTCTGCAGTTTTGGGTTCGATTCCCAAAGATACCAAATAATGTAAAATAATGGATACCAGTTTGGTAAAAGAGTTCGTCTGGTAAGGTGTCGAGTACGTTTTGTTGTCTTCACGTGTTGTAGTATTATCAACACATGTAATGAAGAAAAGCGAGTTTATTACCTACTCCAGTGGTTCTTAACTATAAGGCCAGTGGTTCTTAACTATATGCCCAAATTACCTTACAAAAGAAGTAGGAAAAAAATAAACAGTGTTATTTAAGTTTATCTTAATAACGTATTAATATGACTGCGGTCCACGTGTTGTGACACTCTGCTTTTGCAAAATAAATCGCGATATTTTGACCGAATCGGTTTTCATCCCAAAAGATTTATGGGATCACCCCTTCAGGGATTTGGAAAAAATCAGCGGGGCATAACGGAGTTGTGGGGCTTATATTTCACGTTTCTTTTCTATTCCTATCGCCTGTCAAACCTCGTGTTAGTGAGGGAGACAAGTTTTAAATCAAGTTAAAATAAATATCTATTTTAATGGAAAACGATTTACTCGTATCTCCAGTCTTCTCCTTTTGGTATTTTGCAGTGTTTGTGGCAATCTACTTCAATCCTTTTGCCTTTCCAACTTAAATAAATCCTTTTGCCTTTCCAGCTTAAAGTAAAACTAAGCCTTTCCAACCTCACTAGTGGCCTTTCCAACCTATATCAATCCTTTTGCATTTCCAACCTAAATAAATTATTTTACCTTTCCAACCTAAATTCATCCCTTCGAACTAAATAAATCCTTTGGCCTTTCTAATGTATGTCAATTCTTTAGCCTTTTCATCATAAATCAATCCTTCTGACTTTTGATCCATAATCAACCCTTTTGCGTTTTAATACTTAGTCAATCCTTTTTTGCCTTTTCAATATTAATCAATCCATGTGACTTTCCAACCTACATACATCAATAATTTTGCCTTTCCATCATAAATCAATATTTTTGCTTTCCATCTAAAATTAGTCTTTTAACTTTCGATCCTTAATCAATCTTTTTGCTTTCCATATAAAATCAATCCTTTTACACTTCCGACCTAAATCAATAATTTTACCTTTCGATCCTAAATCAATCCTTTGACCTTTAAATCCTAAATCAACCCTTTTGCCTTTCCAATTTAAATCAATCTTTTGCCTTTCCAATGTAAATCAATCGTTTTAACTTTCCAACCTAAATCACTTCTTTGGCTTTTGACATTTCCAGTTCCTCGTTCCTTCTTCTTGTCGTCATCCTTAACTGACCATATCTGCCTCTGGAACCAGTTACCAGCTACCTTAAGACTTTCACTCTTGTTGGTTTGCTTCAAACAGAGACCTTAAAAATATCACTCCTCTCTTCAACATCTAAAGGTGTTTCTTCATAGATTCCGTTGTCCTTCTCATTCCCAGTATTTGGTGATATTTACAAATATGTACAGTACCCGGCGGTAAGAAATACACATTGGGCTTAAGAAAGAGACTGTCGGCCATAATCGGCTAGCTTCGGCTTTGTAGCGCGTCGTCTCTGTTATTCATACAAGTGTTCCGTCGCGATTTGTCAAGCGTTGTTAGCGCGTCGTGCGACAAAGACGACGTTCTACAACGCCGAAGTTTGCCTATCATGGCCGACAGTCTCTTTCTTAAGCCCGATGCGTATAACTTACTGCCGGGTATTTTTTGTTTGTTTATTGTTTAATTTTTTTCATTATTTGTTAAATAATGTAACTTTGCATCCATTTATTGATAATGTTCTGCGTAACTCTTATGTTGGCTAAAAGAGATTGCCGTTTGGGAATAAAGTCGTCATGAGTGTATTTCACTATAGCGTTTAAACATCCAAACCATCTCAGAGTGAATGTCGGCACACACTCTGAGATGGTGCGGGCACGTAAAAGGAATAACTGAAAAAAAAACACTAAGACAACAAATCACCAAGCCAGATTTTAGTGGAAAGTATTGATCAAATAAGGTGTGGTTGGATGAAATGAATGATATTTTGAAAGAAAAAAAGTATGAATACTAATAATAGCATTAATAAAATACTATCACGCCATTTCTCTGTCGGTGTAAACAGAGAGGACCGAGCGCTATACTATCCTAACTCAACATACATCCTTAGCCTCTCTCTTTTCACATATATACACCTTATACGCCATCCACTCACATCTGAATTGTATATCTGTTTTGTTAGTCTTTCTTCATTCATTCGTTATACATGCCTAAATCATCTCAACGTACTCTTAATCATTTTACTTAACACATCAGCCTTAAGTTCACTTTCATCCCTTATCACTTATAAAATAATAACTATAAAACTGGAAATAATGCAGCACTTAATATTACACACGAATGTAATTACAACCAATATTGCTTTTTTTGTAGGTGATACTGTTTTCGATTTCTGTGATGGTAATTATATGGGTTATATTGAAAACTATAGCGTGGGGGCAAACATACGTTTCATAAATAATTCACGGCTTAAACTGGTTCAAATATCCGATATTTCATTCAATAAATGAGTATAAGATATTATAAATGAATAAATATTTATACGCCTGAGTATTATACTATAGATCAACAATAGCGTGTTTTAATATTAAATATGGTCAAGTCACTTTCAATACAATAGAGCGTTTATGATAATTTCTAAAATCGATACACAATAAAACTTAATATTCGACACTTAAATGTCCATTACAAATACATAATGGTAATATTTACTATACAAAAGATAAAACAATTTGATACTTAAATATGAAAAATGTATTCTACATAATACCTTGAATTAACATGACAGATATTTTTTATTTAATAAAGTTATATCATATATATAACAAAAACACTTCTTCTTCTTCTTCCTGGCACTGTCCCAACTCATTGCCTAGGTAGGCTGTTGGGGTCGGCTCTCCTCGTTCTCAGGCTGTATATTCTTCGGTTCTGGGTGTCGCTTTCATTTAGGCCGTTTCTCTGTTGGATTTTGGAGCATTGACTCATCCAGGAGTTCTTTGGTCTTCCTCTGGACGGCTGTCGAGGTAGATCCACGATTTATCCAAGATTTGCAGTATGGTCTGGTGGTCTCCGTCTTATGTGCCCGTACCATGAAGATAAATGAAGGTATAATACAAACACTTGCCAAAGACTATATGTACAATTTTTTATCTAAATAGCTTATCTAATTTGTATAGTATAACTATGCACTTACTTAATTTATATTTCCTACGTGTAATTTTATATTTAATTTTTTAATAATTTTAATATACTCGTATATAATTTTTCTTTCCTCGCCACCATCATTTCTTTCTCCTTTGATTGTTGATATATCGCTTTTTTTAATATGTCCATAAATTTCATAAATATAAATAATCTTTTTAATATTTTTACGACCATGTAACTTGCTTTATTAACTTTTATCTGGTTTGTTGGAAGAGATTTCCGTTTGGCAATAAGCTCGCTAGACTGTATTTATAATGAAGTTTTAAATAAGATAAATATACAATATGATTTCTTAGTAATACTTAACACCTACATACAACTTATAACTAGATAACAATTTAAACAATTAATTATTTAGCTAGTACATGTCCACCCATTCAGGCTACTTGAATTCCCTCACATTAAATCAGACCTTGGTTCTCCCAGCTTATACTGTAGATGGACTAGTCAAGCAACAGACGATGCCCCGGGAGCCCGTGCTTATAACGGAAAGGTGCTCGTAGATCGGACTTACACTCGTAAGCTCTCAGGGCTGCGATTAGAGGTGGTTCTGTGGCCTTTTATAGAACTTGTGAGGTGGTTCATGTGAAGATGAGGTGATTGTCACTTCATGCGAGGATTAAATGAATTGATTAGGGATGAATGTCAACTAGGCTGATGTATTGAGGAAGATAAAGAAGAGCTGAGATGGTTTGGACATGTGGAATGAACGATGAAAGAAAGACTAACAAACTTAATGTATTGTGTAAATGTAAGTGGAAGTTATGTGGGAAAACGACTATGAAAATAATAGTTGGATTAATTAAATGATATTTTGAAATAAAGAAACGTAAAAAGACATAAAAAATCGTAGAAGTT
Organism: Odontocerum albicorne; assembly: GCA_949825065.1. Taxonomy (NCBI): domain Eukaryota; kingdom Metazoa; phylum Arthropoda; class Insecta; order Trichoptera; family Odontoceridae; genus Odontocerum; species Odontocerum albicorne. Next base: position 10,322,473 of record OX463865.1, read on the forward strand.
GTATGGACATAAAATAAGCTAAGGATGTAGCGTGTGTCTAGATAGGAAATTTTGACGCTCTATCCTCTGCCTACCCTGAAAAGGAAATGGCGTGATGCTATGTATGTTTGTATGTAAATTAACTTTGAAAGCGATAAAACTCCGTAAAACTGAGTACAGTGTTGTTTTATACTACAAAGGAGCCTTTATCCAAATAAAATATTAATCAAGCCTTAAACCAAATTCAATATTAATCGTGCTTTATTTATCATAAACGTCAAAGTGTCGTTTATATCCAAATAATGTTTGGTTTGTAAACAGTATTAGTAATACTGACAGATGTAACCGTACCCCATTGTTTGTGTTTATATAAAACAAATCAACTGCCAAACTTTAATTGCTCTGAATTACAAGAATTTGTGATATATTTTTTTTTAGAATGCGCGGAAAGTTGTAATTTTTACCCTCTCGTTTAATATTCAGAAACTTTCAATACAAAAAGGGGTAAAGAAAGCACTTATTATATCACCCTAGTTATTACGTTTTAACATAGATTCTTGTAAGAAGGAACTAAATAATGAATGGATGGACGTAACTTTTGAAATTAATGAATTCCGTGTTTATTTTATTTGTGTTACTAGATGGTAAATGATAAACAGTGTTTATTTAGTGATTTGTTTAATATTACAAAAGGGGTGAAGCAAGAATGTGTACTGTCACCCTGGTTATTCAATGTTTATAAAGACTACCAAAGTCTTAATGTCGGGCGTATAAATGTTTAATGAATGTATACATACGGATAGCTGTCTACTGATGACATGAAAGTGTTAGCGAATAATGAAGATTTATTATAAAGTTTGTTCAGTATAATAGATGATATGAGAGATGCAAAGAAAAAGATCTGAGAATGGATGTAAAAATATCCAACGTCATACAAAAACGTTTAAAGAAAAGTAAATGCTATGTATTGATGAGCAATCAAAGATCAGGTCAAGTTAAGGAATTCTGATATTTGGGTATTATTTTTATGATGAAAGAGTTACGAGAAATATCGAAAAGCGTATAGTAATAGGAAACAAAGTCAATGAAGTACTTAAACATAAATGATCTTTCAAATTGAGCGGTTTTTTAATTCTTGAAAAAATTCACAATTTCCTTTGATTTCAAAAAACTTTTTATTGGTCATTGAAGTATAATGTACGAGTATGACATTTAAACACAAAAAACAATATCCGCCAAATGTTCATCTCTTGCAGCTCTACAGATGTCCACTCTTTTGTGAAAAATTTCGATACCATTTTGGCATAATTGCGGTTCTAACTCACCAATAATACGAATAATTTCATCCTTCAGCTCAGGAATTGATTGAGGTTAGACCTCGTATAGAAATAGTTCAACTAGAAAATAGTCCAACGGTGTCAGATCACATGGCCGTTAACATCACCGTTTCCGGAGATTATGATACATAAAATAATTCAACAATTTGAACGCGTTGTTGTATTGTATACGACTCCATTTTTATAAATGTCATACATTAAATTTCTCAAATGTCACAAGACCCATACAAGTTCGCGACGCCATCTGTGTTTCATCCAAGAATTTAAAAAACCGCTCAATTTTAAAGACTCTTTATATACTCGAACTGGACAGAATCACAATTTTGCTAAGATGATAGTTCGCAACAGTATTTATATACTAATATGAATGTATGAGAGTAAAACATAGTCATTGAAACAAACTGAAGCCAAATAAATACTGTAAACACGCGTGGACTGAAAAGAGTACTTGGGCCGAAAATGCATGACAGAATACGGAATGAAGTTATAAGTGATATGTTTGAACTTAAGGCTTAATGTATGACAGAATACGAAATGAAGTTATAAACGATATGTTTGAACTTAATACTGATGTGTTGATAGAATACCGAATGAAGTTATAAGAGATGTGTTTGAACTTAATACTGATGTGTTGATAGAGTACCGAATGAAGTTATAAGAGATGTGTTTGAACTTAATACTGATGTGTTGATAGAATACCGAATGAAGTTATAAGAGATGTGTTTGAACTTAAATCTGATGTGTTGACAGAATACGGAATGAAATTATAAGAGATATGTTTGAACTTAAATCTAATGTGTTGACAGAATACGGAATGAAGTAATAAGCGATATAACTTATTACTTTGAACTTAAAGCTGATATATGTTGAGTAAGATTAATTGAGTGTTATTCGAGATTATTTGAGCAGGAAGAATGAATGAAAGAATAAAAACAAATACTGAATTCGAGGTAAAGGCGTGGTAAAGAGATAAATGGAATAGTAGAATCAAGTGAGGGAACTGTAAAAATCAGAAACATTGTATAAGCCGTGTGAGAAGGCTATATATGTACATATAGACAAGGCGAAAGATTTGTCTCACTATAAGAAAATCTGGAGCTTTATCCTCTCTGCCTATCCTAATAGATAATCGTGATGGTATTTATGTATAAAATAAATATTTATATCCTTTTCGTGTTTAGTTGCTTTACTTTTGATTATATCGTTTGCGTGATTTATCAGTTCTTTTTCTCTTCATATGCGAATGACACTGAGTAACATTTTGTTATCTCCACCAAAAACTACTTAAAAGCTGTTCAACCAAAAATACCTGACATTATACGAGCCAGAGTTACAGCCAGTAATTCCACCAAAGTTACAGGATTCTCGACTTGCCAAGTTGTGAAGAGTCCTTGCCGAAATTGAATTTGCATCTCGGGATTTATAATCCACCCAGCGCCCGCCCAACCCTTTCTGAAACTTTTTAGAGTGAAAATAACACTGTGGAACTCTGGAGTAAGCTGAAAATGTTACAACTCCGAAAGTAAGTGTATGCTAGATACTTGAAAAGCTAAGGTTTAAAACAAAATACAATTTAAGTTTGTTTCTAAGCGTTTCGCAATTTTTGGAGTGCTTCAAGGATCTTGTCATGGGCCGATTGTTTATTGATTTATCTTCGAAATTCTTGTGGAATTATTGTTAAACTTTTTTGATATTTATTTTCAATATACGAGTACAACGGCCACATGAATTATTTAACTAAATTACCTTATATTCGGGATCGATTTCCAATAGTACAAAAAAATGAGTGATTTAGTAGGTGCATAAGGGTCAAATTAGTTGTTATGCGTTTGATAGGTGTACCAACAAGTGCAAGAATTTTACTGTATGAATTTGTATTTTTTCAATCAGAGGGTACAAGATTGATTTATTTCAGACTTCACTTCCTACTTTTAAGGCTTTGCTTAGGTGTTGCATAAGAGAATTAATATTTTCGTATATTAGGAAACGTTAGTTCTTCTACAATTTAAAGTTTGTTTTGAGTTTCATTGTTACTTTTTTTTGTTACGTTTGTAGTGTTGTTTTATATTTGTATCTCTCTTATTATTTACTTTAATTAGAAGAATATATGGGGTGACTATGAATGACAGAATACGGAATGAAGTGTTTAGGTAGTAGTGTAGTAAGATGAAGGCTGACGTGTTGAGCAAGATGAAGAACCACTCGGAGATGGTTTGGGCATGTGGAACGAATGAACGAAGAAAGACTAACAAAACAAATATACCGTGCAAATGTGAGTAAACGGCGTGTTGGTATGAAATGTGTCATATAACAACGCTTTATAAATTCTAGTGTTTGTTTAGCAATCGACTTTTAAAAAATATATCTTTCGAACTAAAAAGTTTGAGAAAGTCTGAGGTAGTTATGTAAAGAGGAGATGTGCTCGTAAGTTAGTAAACGAGTAGATGTAGGATATGTAAATTTGTTACAGAGTTGGTGGGCGGGCACTTTCGTTGTAAGAGTCTATGTTTTACTATTATATTTTACATTAATACCGAAATGTTAATCCTTGATGTATATAATTATAGTAAATAACAATCTCTATGGTAAAATGCTTGTATTCCACTCAAGGGTTTCGGATTCAAGATAACAAAAGTTCCCCGAAGGTAACAAAATAAATAATAAAAAATCTCCCATCTTTAATGGTTAGTTTTGATAAAAAAATGTGTAGGAGTATTGTTCCTTTTCCACGTTAGGTATCATTGTCAAAACGAACAGTTTATTAATTAGTATAGTACTAATTAGCGTGTGGACATATTAAATAGAGTAATCGAGGAACAACATTATGTTCAGCCGCGTTGATGTTGTCATCGAGTTAAGAACCACTGAAACATACATTGAATTTCCAGTCCGATATTGCACGTGTTGGCAATACTACCACACGTAAAGAGGTGACAACACTCCAGCACTTCTAGCGCACTTCCACAGATGAACGCTATCAGACTAGGAACTTTTTCATTTTATTTTTTTGGGATACCATCGGGAACCGAAGCCAAAACTCCCGAGTGGAAGTCAAGCGTCATTACCAAATAAACCACGGAGATTATTAATACGTATGATGACGAATTGCGAGTTACGTTCCAACTGCAGTTGTTTTAGTTTAACTTGATGGAACTGAAGACAATATTGTCTCCTCATTATGCTTTCAAGATTTTTTTTTAAAGGATAGATATGACCGAAGTCATAGGTATCCTTATACATTCGAACACTAGGCGGAAAAAGTACCCGTGTCGTTCGAGGGGAGTAGCACAGCGCGGGGTTTGAATCGATGACCTTCCGCACGGAAGTCCAGTGCGTGGCCGCCCGGCCATGCACCTCTGCATTGAGCAATTATTGCAATCAAGGTTTGAATATATTGAAATATACCATATGACTGAGCGAATGAAACTCTTAAATGTTCTTGTAATGCAGAACACATAATACACTACACTACAGCTAAAGCCGAATATGTTCAGATCACATATCGGAAGATCTACAAAGGTTTCTTTGAAGTTCGTCTTCCCTTGGTAGGTTTTCTCCGGTTTTCTTACCAAATACGTTTTTCTGAACATATGTAGAAGTACCTTATGTAATGGCTATAACCACTATCTTCCTAAGTACCTTATATAATCGCTATAACCACTATCTTCCTAAGTACCTCATCTAATGGCTATAGCCAATATCTTCCTAAATACCTTATCTAATGGCTATATCCACTATCTTCCTAAGTACTTTATCTAATGGCTATAGCCACTATCTTCCTAAGTACCTTATCTAATGGATATATCCACTATATTCCTAAGTACCTAATCTAATGGCTATAGCCACTATCTTTTTTTCCTTGTACTTAACGTATGAATTTTATATTGTAACATTTTTAATCTGCTTATAATAGTGGGTTTGAATGCCGAGTTGGACCTCCCTTGAGGTGAGTCTGCTCTGCAAATGGCGCTATATAAATTGTTCTTTTATTAACATAATTGTGTAAGCGTCGCGCCTTCAAAGAAATATGGTATGCAGAAGTTGTCTGGTTTTCAAATACAAGGTGGCGCAAAAGTGACTTTTTTTTGGTTTTTCTAACAACTTCTGGAAAAAAATGTTTTAATGGATATACATTATTTCATTTTCTAAATATTTTTTTAACGTGAAGTGTGGAAAACCAAATCTGTAAAACAAAAACAACCTCTTTCTGGCTCATAAGACATTTTTCATAATATCTTATTGTCTGGGTTTACCATGGCTATTTATTCACAAATGTTAGTGTTCAGTTGTTGTATTGTTCATGGCTTGTTCACCCACGTTTTTTAAAGATAGTCTAATAGGAAGAAATTCATGCTGTCGAATCAGGTGAACCCGAAGGCTATCTTAAATCGTCGTTTTTCGACATAATTCGACCTGGCAAATGTTATTTTAAGAGTTGTATTGTGACCTGGCTATGTAAACGGTAGCCCTGTCCTGTTAAAACCAAATTTACCGGTCCTCTGCTTGTCGCTGTGGCACCAAGTTTTTTTAATAATTGCCCTGTATCAATCGGCATTGTCAATCACAGCACCCCTTTGATCATTTTCGTAGAAATATGGACACAAAATCGTTACTCTAATTAGATGAAGATATCTTTTAAGTTCTTTTTGGATACAAACACTCCAGAATCGACAATTTTACATATTGACGAAGTCATTCAAATACAAATATGCCTCATCACGCATCATTGATTTGCAGTAAAATTCGGCATAATTTTCTGCAATGTTCAACAGGACCCGGACCCGGAAGTATTTCTGAGATGTTCAACAGGACCCGGACCCGGGAGTATTTCTGCAATGTTCAACAGAACCCGGACCCGGGAGTATTTCTGCAATATTCAACAGGACCCGGACCCGGGAATATTTCTGCAATGTTCAACAGGACCCGGACCCGGGAGTATTTCTACAATGTTCAACAGGACCCGGACCCGGGAGTATTTCTGCAATGTTCAAGAGGACCCGTACCCAGGAATATTTCTGCAATGTTCAACAGGACCCGGATCCGGGAGTATTTCTACAATGTTCAACAGGACCCGGACCCGGGAGTATTTCTGCAATGTTCAAGAGGACCCGGACCCGGGAGTATTTCTGCAATGTTCAACAGAACCCGGACCCGCGAGTATTTCTGCAATGTTCAACAGGACCCCGGACCCGGGAGTATTTCAAACGCAAATGGTTTGTTTTCGGGAGAAAAAATAATAGTATACTGTATCAAATATCTTATTTGAGAGATGTTATATAAAAATATTAAAAATAAGTATTTACTGAAAGTTACGATTTTTTTTTTAAAATAGGAAAGTTACTTTTGCACCATCTTGTGTACACCGACTTACTGAGAAAAATCGAGCGAACTACTCGTAGCTGGTTATTTAGTTATATTTTAACTACAGTTTTCAAGTGGCTATCGTATGGAATATTTGTACATTTAAAGAATTTTAAATCAAAATGTCTTAATAAAATTGACTAACGGCATAACGTAACCAAGATTGTAAATTAATTATTTATATTCCTTAACACACGTGTAGTGATCAATGTATTATAGGAGTTCCAGAACATATGTTCTGACATACTCGTAAGTTAAGCTTACCTAAGCTGATTCTAATATCCTATTTGTGCTAAATCCGTACAACAACGTACGATTATATTATTCTACGTGACTTGTAGAAAGTTATGTAACTTATTGTCGGTCGGCGGCCGTGATCTAACGGTGAGCATTCACGCTAAGTTGGCTCCTCAGGTTTGATTCCTAGCGGATTCACTCCTGAGCTGGTTATGATCTGAGACCATTTTTCATTTGAGAAGTACAAAACCGCGCGGTAACGTACTAACGCACAGGATTTCCATGCTGAAGGTCACCAGTTCAAATTCCACACTATTGTTATGGCCTTTTGCAATGAAAACACTTTTAGAATTTCAACTGTGTAGTTTTATTTGTATAAAGGTTGAATTACATTAATTACGATGGAGTATAATATTAACAGTATTATAATAAGGATGATGTTAATATCTTAGTGGCTTTAAGAATAATGATGTCGCCTCAAATATGGCGTCCTATTTAAAGCAAAGATAGCTATACCACGACCCTTCGTTTAGATTATGAAGGAATGTGTCGGGCATGTTATGTTTGCCCTTTAAGGTCAAATCGATATCGGTGATTTATCCATCGCAGCTTACCCATTTAGTGATATTTAATCTTTATTGATTTGAGCAGACGAGATGTTAAACTTAAACATAATACATTGAAGTTAAATTGACACTAATTTGATAATGCTAATATTTATAGGATCTAGTACATGATTAGTATCGATAAGTTTGACAAGGGTATAATATTTATTTGAATGTGGATAAGAATATCGATAAGATAACATTGGTTTTGGTGAAAAATATCGTGTTACAATATTTATAGGTTCTTAGATAAGCGGAACATTGGTTGCATAATATATTGATGGTGAATGAGAGTGTAGATAAGATTAACATGCGCTGGCAGTAGATACATGACACTATGCTACTCCCCTCGAATGATATAGGCATTTTTTCCGCTTAGTATTCGGGGGTGTAAGGATGCCTATGACTTCGGTCAAATCTATTCTTTAAAAAAATCTGTAGCTTATATGCTGATTATTATAAATTATAGCGCTGTAAATTAAAACAAAAATAGCTTTATATAAACCTCTGCCTAACGGAAGACTGCAGCTAATATAAATTATCAATCGTCTTTGAAGTTTATTCTGCTGCCATGGAACTTTGGGTTTTATTTATTAAGACTGTGTGCAAGCTGAAGTGCAATAGATTACATACAATAAACCAATGTATAAACAGGCGTCTTCCATCCACAGGATGGCTGAAAACCACATTCGATCATGATTGCCTATCGGTAACACATCATAAAAACACAATTTTCTTCTTCTATTCTAAATCAGATGATTGTCTTCGTGGTCTAGGTAGTAAGAGGACTATCCTCAAGCTTAGGGGTTGCAAATTCGATACCCGTCGGATTTTTCCCCTCTAAAAACTGCATCCGTGGTCTCGCTAGTAAGAGGATGACCCGAAGATTGCAGGTTCGATACCCGTTGTAACTTATTTTAATTTTAAAAATATAATTCAATTCGTATTTCACTTACGATCATCTTCCTGGTTGGTTCGAAAATATTGGAAATGAGTATACCAGGCTATACGTTATACAAAGGAAGAGTAAAATGTAATAATATAATACCTGTGTTGTTGATGGAATGTTAACGATGATCTGCGCGAACCAATCGTGTGGCATTCTAAAACCTACTACATAAGTTGTGTAATACAGAGAGTGTTACTCACACTATTGCAAAATGACTCTTCTGGACGAATGATCTATACAAGAGCAAGCGTTACAGTTCTAAAATCAAACGAAATATCAGTAAGGGGTGGGCTTTCCAAAAACACTGTGCTTCAAATTCTGTACGATTATCTTGGCATGAATTATTGAAGCGCAAGATGGATGCCAAACATTTTGAGTGCTTTTCGTTACGTGTTGAATATTGAAATTTATTTTTAATACTCTTTTTTGAGCTTTTCCTATTTTCAAAACCGAAATCCGATATACACGGATTTTTTTAAACTGACGAAGTGATCTCCGCAGCGTTTTGAGAACAAAAAGTTCAGAATATAATTTCAATAATATTCAATAATTAATTCATCGTTCTAAAATGTTCTCTATGTGAGTAGAACAAATTATTTGCGAATTTAACAAATTTGTGAATTCTCCCTTACGTAGACTGCACAGAATTGTAAATGAGTGGAGTGCATTCTGGACGTTTTTGGAGTTAGTTTGTCAACCTATAAGGAATCCTTGATACGTCACTTCCGAATGTCCGAGCCTTGAAATGGAATCCAGCGTGTCTTTCAAGGACTTTTAAAGTACTTTTTCGAACTGCTAATTCATTATTGTAGTTATTTTTTTATATCTATTTTTGTATTTTTTCCCCCGTGATGAATAAGATTTGTTAAGTTGCACCTGTTTGATTCCATCTTTTATATTTGGTTTTTCAATTATTTGTCTTTGATTTTGTGTATTTTTTTGCGAAGTATGGGCTGCGCACCTGTGGACGGTTCCGTTTTGTATTGATAACATATAACTAGTTGCAACCCGTGAAATATTCACGGGAGTAAAACAAATTCTACATTTATGAAAATATATATTCATAAATGTAAAATTTATTTATATATATATATATATATATATATATATATATATATATATATATATATATATATATATATATATATATATATATATATATATATATATATATATATATATATATATATATATATATATATATATATATATATATATATATATATATATATATATATATATATATATATATATATATATATATATATATATATATATATATATATATATATATATATATATATATATATATATATATATATATATATATATATATATATATATATATATATATATATATATATATATATATATATATATATATATATATATATATCATTTATACATCGTCCCCTTTTACACCAGTTCAAAAATTGTTAGCTAGGTATTTAAAATTCGTTCAGTATCACGGACCCACCGAGATTCAAATTTCGAATTACTTTCGGAGAGAATCCAAGTATTCGACAGCCGTACGGGTTTTGGCCTATTTATACTATGATGATAATTTTGAATGATTTGATACCTGTTTCTTTCAGATTGTTTTTGTTGGAATTGTTTAAAATTATTTTAATATTTTAAATATTCTGTCCATTTCATATGTTGAGCACTTAGTCTTTTGTTTTTATTATTTTTTAAAAGTACATTGTAAAATTTATTTATATAAATAAATTTATTGGCCTACAGGGGCTAAATTAACAGATAAAAAATTGTTTTCATTCTTCCACTTTTTTCATATCCTTGGACCGAACACTTTTGGATACTTCGTATATTCCACCTAAGAAAATATATAGCCTTATTTTCAAAAAGCCTTAGTTTTCATCAATGACAAGGACGTAAGCCTTCAGAAGAACTTATTCTGGTGATATTAAGCGCATCAAAAAGGGGTATTTACTGTTAAGAGCCACTATGAATGTTCAGCCATTTTTATTATGACAAATTGCAGTCCGGTTTATTCTCTACCTCAAATGAATGGTATACATTTTTTTAAGCAATGAATTTGCGGGTCACACGTGTGTTAGTTTTAATTATAGGTATATCATTTTTTAAGGAATGAATTTGCGGGTCACACGTGTGTTAGTTTTAATTATAGGTATATCATTTTTTAAGGAATGAATTTGCGGGTCACACGTGTGTTTGTTTTAATTATAGGCATATCAATTTTTTTAGGAATGAACTTGCGTGTCGCTCGTGTGTTTGTTTTAATAATAATCATAGCTATATCAAAATTTGAATATCTGAAAACGAGGGAACCTAACACACTCGAATTTTTCCTAATTTTATAGCGTAGTTTTTTTGTGCCCCTGTAACTGTCCCCCCAAAAATACTGTATTAACTTCCTTATAAGCTATTATAAAGCGCCATGAAAGGATATTTTAGGTATACCGAAAATTATCAGACCGGAATCACCGTGGAAAAATTGTGACAACACCGGAAAACAAATCCGGGACCCTTGACTACTGAACCATAAGTGGCGACAATTTTTTAAACTGTTTTTTTTGTTGTTGAATATAAACACTTTATAGGTGTGTCATATTTATTACATAAGGTAAATACCTAAATAAATATAATTTATTTTGGATACCTGTCACTATAATAAATATGTATAATGAATATTTTGGATACCTGTCACTATAATAAATATTGTGTTTCGTTTATAATTTTCTATATATAATATTATATTACGATCATTTTAAATAAAATGAAAATAAAATTTTATATTTTGACATAAATATTTTTCTTCTTTCGTTATTTTTCTTTCGATGGTCTTACATCCCATATCGAGCTTTGGCCTCCGTCAATCTTCGCCTCCAACTCCTCCTGTCTTCCACCACGACCCTCCAATCCTGCGCCTGCAGCAGCTGGGTTGCGTCCCTCTCAACTTCGTCCTCCCATCGCAGCCTTGGCCTGCCTACTCTCCTTTTCCCACCCGGGTGTCCCTCCAGGAATCTTTTGGGTGCTCGCGATGACGGCATTTTCTGCACATGTCCGGCCCATCTCAATCTGACATGTACTGATAGCCTGGGTGCTTTGTAGATATTATACAGCTCATCGTTGTATCGTATTCGCCAGGTTTCGCCGTTATTCACGGAGCCCAGGATCCTACATAGTACTCTTCTCTAATCTTTTTCTACCTGTCAGAAATCTTAATTGTGTCGCTATTATCAAACAACTTTGTCGTATTGTTAATTCCTTCATGATTTATGTAAAAAAACTGGCGGACTGTATGCGGCTCGCGGTCCATGGATTAGCCATGCCTGCTTTATACCATAAATAATAATACTAACCTCGAAAGTCTACGACTCCATTTGATAGAATATCAATGTACTAACAATCTCGCTGACACAACTATACGGATCGAAAAAAATCAAAAAATATTTCCTTTATATTCAGGACATCCATTAAACATGAAATCGATCCACGCTTGAAGAAATACTTCCAAGGCTAGTTCCATACAAATCTAATACTTACATAAAAATGTATGAGATTTTTTTGCGCCATCCTGTAATCTCTACAGAGTGGTTCGGAGAATATTCCATTTTGTTTTGCTAGAATCGTATCGCATATTTGTTTTTTTTAGTAAGATCCTATTTCATTTCAAGGGCGTTCGTTTATACTGCTAGATCTGTCGTAAATATATTTCGGTTCATTCTGTGATATTGAAATGGGCTCGTCTGTGTAATGGAAGGCCAGGAAAAATGTATATTGTCTGATGTTGACCAACGTAATGTTCAACCAACCTTATGTTGAATCCTCTCCTCTACCTTCAACCATCCAAGTTTTTAAGTAGAGGAGTTATGTGACACTTTAACTTCCCACCTATTATGAGACATGCATTCACATTTAAAATTTATTGCAGTTTATTCAGTTATATCGTAGGCTGGAATACTTTCCTTCTCCCTGGCTCCATCCCAACTCACTTTCAGCCCTCCTCGTCCTCAGGTTGTATGCTCTTCTGTCCCGGACTACGTCCCCCAGGCCGTGCCTCTGCATCAGGTTATCTTTTTGCACCACCCATGAATTCTTTGGTCTTCCTCGGGTTGTTATTCGAAGAAGATCCATGGAGGTTGCCTGGTTCACAATGTGATCGGGTGCTCTGCATCCAACGTGCCCATACCATCTCAATCGCCTCTCCTCCATCTTGTTGTTGATGTCAGTAACACCTAGGCTTCCACGAATGCGTTAGTTTTTTATTTTGTCTCTTAGGGAGGTAGGCCGGAATACGGACTGTTATAATAGTCAACGCAGAAAACAATCGTAACATCAATTATTATCTGGAACTGCTCGCCAGGAAGATACCGTAAAATGCTTATGAGTTGCCTAAGTTAGAATAAGCTTTTAGGGACGGTTGTCCCGCGATGGGAAGATGACGAGGGTGAGCGTTGTTTAAATAAAACTCGTAGTTTGTAATCAGAATATGGAAAGAAGTATTTATTGTTACACGTCTCGTATTTATGTAATTTTGAATGTGTGTAGAAAGGCGCAGAAGATATGTCGCTGTCTCGTTCTCGCTAAACAATAACAAGCGGCTCGCGTTATGACCGCTGCGCTTAGCGAGTTTAAAACGTGCCTCGCGCTGTGATCACAGGGAGTAAGGATCGCTACAAGATCAAATCTACAACACTGACATTCATTGGATAATTTTATATATCGCCGTTTAGAGAGCAAACTTTGCTCAAGGGTGCTCTAACTCAGGACTTGAACCCACGATTACTATACAAATCACGTCTAACAGCTATAGTAGCACCCGAGCGAATCATGTATAGCACTTCCTTTGTATACAGTACATGTAGAAAGGTGGTTATGAGACTTTTATTGAAAACCAATTGAGATGTTTTAAAAGTTTAAGGTTCACACAAATAATATAAACAGTAAAAAGTAAAAAAAAAACCTTACTCAAATTTCAAATAAAAAATTGGAATGTAAAAACTAGAGTGTACGGCCCCGGTACAAATACTGTAAAATAGGTGAATGGCTGCCGCTCGATACTCGGAGATTTCGGCTCACTTTATGCTTTTCCGGTGAAAGGTAGCATGGTGAAGAGATTCCTCTTTATCTGGTAGAAGCTGGTCGTAAGTAAAAACACAGTACATGTTCCAAAAACTGAGAGATGTTTTTCGTTCCTTATGTGCAGCCTATCGCTCATCGTAAGCTCCTTTATTCGCTCGTGTATGCCGTGATGGCTTACTAGATAATGTGTATCTCGCGCGTTCTTCGCTAGCATGGGCCGACCGACTTTTCATAGAAACTATTGCGAAGTCCATAAGGAACATTTCATTACAATAGGTACGTACATAGCTAGTACATTTTTACATATCATAGATAAATATATCATATGTTTTTGGGTGACGCATACGTCCGATACAAAGAGAATTAGTGATTTGGAGTGTAGAGGGATAGGGAAAGCATTATATGAATGGGAATAGGAAAATCAATTCAATTCAAAGGAAAATTTTATATTGTAACTCGGGAATCGAACCCAATTTTCAATGAATCACATCTGGCAGCTGTAGCAACGCGCGAATAAATCATTATAACACTTTTTTATACACGGTACAGCCTTACGAGATTATTGCCATCTGGAGATTTTCTCCAATCATCCAGACATATATTTATGAGGCCTTAAGTGAAACCCTGCCAGAAGATTTTTTTTTGTATATTATTTATAGTTGTGGAGGTTTAAATACATTGTAATTTATTTTATCAAATACTGTTTACTCCAATCTATGTAACGGTATAACCCTACCGGTTTCAAAGTTTTCACCTCATCATAAGGGGAGCACAAACAATACTTGTTTGTGCTCCCCGATAATGATAAGGTGAAAACCTTGAAACCGGTAAGGTTATACCTTTACATAAAGGGGAATAAACAGTGTTTGATAAAACAAATTACAATATCTTTTTTCTGTTTGTTAAAACTGGATTCCAGCGGAAATCGAACTCACGACATCCGGGTTGGTAGACACGCATCTTAACAACTAGGACACGGATGTTGTCAATATATGGGTATTAACTTCCTATATGAGTCTCCATGATAAAGAACTATCGATGGGACAACAATTTTTTTTTACTTTTTTGAAGCAACCTCCTAACTGGTTCAGTTTTACTCAGATTTACTCACGTAGCTACATTAAAAAATGATTGTAGTTTATTAAGTTGTGTCATAGGTAAATCCGAGAAGCATAAACTTCCATGCGAAAAGTCGCCGGTTCGAACTTTGCGCTGTGCTACTCCTCTCTGATGACACAGCCATTTTTCCATGTAGTATTCAGAGCCTATAATGATACCTATGTATTCGGTCATGTCTATTCTTTATAAAAAAAAAAAACAAAAAGCATGCCGGTATGCCCCGATCGTCTCACTTCGGTGTGCAATCAAATCCAGTAGAGATATGTAGCTGATGGATTTGCTGGTGTGCAACGGTTCACTCACTTGAGAAAAGGAGAAAGAAACAAATCCTCACCGCACAGCTTCGTTTACTTACTGAATTGACATTGGAATGGCACGAGGATCCTCGACTACGAGGTCCAGCTACGACGACGAGGCGATCCCGAATAAAACATGGGAAATAATTATCGCTTTTTATTAGGTGTTAACATAAGTCGTGTCCGTTTTTTTTCAATTTAAAAATGAGCACCAAAAGTAAAACAAAATGGTAAAGGTTATACGTCATTCGAAAGAAAATTTTCTGCTCTACAAGATATTGTGTTTGCTTTTACGTACATATATTATTTGATTTGATTACAAGCCTTCAAAATGGAATGTCAAGTCGACGAAAGTGAGCATTTTCAACACCTCCTTCTGATTGCGTTCAATCGAGGGAATAAAACTGCCAAAGCTGCTCGCGATAATTGCGAAGTGTACGGTGAAGATGCTATGAATATAAGGACAGCTCGTCGATGGTTTTTGCGTTTCAATGACGGTAGTTTCGACCTGAAATACATGGAGCGTTCCGGACGACCAGTGGACTTCGATGAAAACCGCTTAAACCATATTATTCATGAAGATCCCCTTCAAACATTTTTCATCACCATTTTTTTTCCATAATTTTCAAACCATTTTTCACCACCAGTAATGGTGCGGTAAAGGAACCTTTGCTTGTGGCTATGCATAGCTCGATGACGCGCGAGCAAACCAGCAGAAATTGTCGAACGTTGATTTTTGTTTTCACTCAAAACATGTGGAACCCAAGCGCCGAACTTCTGGACTTTTTCCATTGATTTAAGATATCGGTATACAGTCATGTGACTACGATTCATCTGCTCAGCCAATTCTACGGTGGTTTGAAGGGGATCTTCATAAATAGTATGGTTTAAGCGGTCCTCATCGAAGTCCACTGGTCGTCCGGAACGCTTCACGTCTTTCACGTCGAAATTACCGTCTTTGAAATGCAAAAACCATCGACGAGCTATCCTTAAATTCATAGCATCTTCACTGTACATTTCGTAAATATTGCGAGCAGCTTTGGCAGCTTTATTCCCTCGATTGAACGCGAACAGAAAGAGGTGTCGAAAATGCTCACTTTCGTCTACTTGACATTCCATTTTGAAGGCTTGTAATCAAATAAAATAATATATGTAACGTAAAAGCAAACACGATATCCTGTAGAACAGAAAATTTTCTTTCGAATTACGTATAACATTTACCGTTTTGTTTTACTTTTGGTGCTCATTTTTAAATTGAAAACAAAAAAACGGACACAACTTATGTTAACACCCGAAGCCAACGTACGCCAGAAAAGATTGATGCAGTGAGGCAGGTGTTGGTGAACGTCCGTACACCAATAGTATTTTATTGTAGGTCGTACCAAATGAACTATTTTACAAGACTGTAATTCTTTTATCGGGTACCGTGAGAAATCGAACCCAAAGCCCCCGAGTCGATGTCAAGTATCTTACCAACTATGCCGCAGAGTTCCAACTAAGATGAAGATGATGAAACTTAAGGGATAATGTTGATTTATGTGCGTAAAATTTTATTTAGAGATTTCAGGAGTCTGAATTCTATGAATCCGTTATCCTAGCAGGACCTTACATTCGATTTCCTTGATTAAATCCTCCACTCCTTCCCTCCTTTCCACATTCTACCGTATCTCTTTTTTATCTATTTTATTATCCTGCTCAGGGCACCTTGAGTTTTATTTTTGATTTATTGTGATTAAAAAGCACGAAAGCCTAGCGAAACAGTGATTTTTATATGTATTTTGGTCACTGCTTCTCAAATTATTTTGTGTTATATAAAAGCTTAAACGTTTTATTTCTTTTAGCAAGTGAAAGTTCAAGCAAGTGAAAGAATGAATACATCAAGAGTTATCACCAATCACTTTTTGCACATTTACCGGTTTCACTCTACCAAGAGCATCCTTAAAATCAAGAATTATCACCACTCATTTTTTGCACATTTACCGATTTCACTCAACCAAGAGCATTCTCAAAGGGGAATTACATCAAGAACTATCCCCAATCACTTTTTGAACATTTGCCGGTTGCACTCTACCAAGAGCATTGTCAAAGTGGAGTTACATCACGAATTATCACCACTCATTTTTTACACATTTACCGGTTTCACTCTACCAAGAGCATTCTCAAAGTAGAGTTACATCACGAACTATCCCCACTCACTTTTTGAACATTTACCGTTTGCACTCTACGAATAGCATTCTCAAAGTGGAGATATTATACATCAAGAATTATTACCACTCACTTTTTGCACATTTCCCGGTTTCACTCTACCAAGAGCATTCTCAAAGTGGAGTTATATGAATAATTATCACCACCCACTTTTTGCACATTTACCGGTTTCACTCTGCCAAGAGCATTCTCAAAGTGGAGTTACATCACGAATTATCACCACTCATTTTTTGCACATTTACCGGTTTCATTCTACCGAGAGCATTCTCAATTCGGAGTTACATCATGAATTATCACCACTCACTTTTTGCACATTTACTGGTTGCACTCTACCAAGAGCATCCTCAAAGTAGAGTTACATCAAGAATTATCACCATTCATTTTTTGCACATTTACCGGGTTCATTCTACGAAGAGCATCCTTAAAATAAAGTTTCATCAATAATTATCAGCCAATAAACTATAATTATATAAATATAACTGAAAATTTGAGAGCGTTTGGCATTATTAAAACGAGAGAGTGAAACGTAAATGATCAAAACTAAATAAAAGAAGAGAAGGGAAACATACATATCACCTTTGTTAAGTTAAGTGCAGTCTGTATAAACATACATATCACCTTTGTTAAGTTAAGTGCAATCTGTATAAACATACATATCACCTTTGTGAAGTTAAGGGCAATCTGTATATCACCTTTGTTAAGTTAAGTGCAGCCTGTATAAACATACATATCACCTTTGTTAAGTTACTCGTAAGTGCAATCTGCATAAACATACATATCACTTTTGTGAAGTTAAGTGCAATCTGTATATCACCTTTGTTAAGTTAAGTGCAGCCTGTATAAACACACATATCACCTTTATTAAGTTAAGTGCAGCCTGTAAACAACTCCAGCTTCCTTGGAAGCAATTCATGATCGGTTTAGGATCGCTGCGTGTTAGTTGTTTCTCGTTGTTGTTGATTTATTTCCTTTGCTACGGAGTTCATTATTGAATTCCACCCTATGTTATTTATTCATCCTTTTTACCTTTAAATTTCTTCTCCTCTTCGGAGGTTGGCGAACATCATGAAAATGGTTGGTCTTTTAAGCAATAGCCAAGATATAGTAACACAGTGAAAACATTAGCCAAAGTTTTCAAACAAAATATGCGTCGTTTTCTGGTCTTAATTTTCTTTCGCCGTAGCAATTCAAGGATCTCAAACATTTTTTTCTCCAAAGTTTTATTTCCACGTATTATATTTTCTATTACGACCAAAACACTAAGAAAAAGTATTTTTTTTTGACATAATCCAGCAGGCCTTAACATTATTCCAACCAACCAGGCAAAATAAACTAAAAAAAGTTACATGACTGCAAGTTTTACAATCATTATAAATTAGTATAAAATGCGTGAATAAATACAATAACAACAGCAAAAGTGAGATATCATCAACCGATGGAAGAAGGTAGAGATGGTGGATAGGAAAAGAAAATCGATAATGAAATACGTAGCATTGCTCACTTGAAAACAAACTAATTCAGATGTATTTTGAAACATGTTAATGCAAAAACAAGTTGGTTGGTAACTTGTTTCAGGACTGGTATAAGACAAGAAAGAACGGTAGACTGGAAAAGCCAATAAACAATATTAGCTTAAGCGTATTGCAAGCTCATGATCGGATAAAGCTGAATGTGTTTGGCGAGATTAAAGGTTTGAGTTACAATTTATCCATCTACCTCCTTCCACTTTTTCCTCGGTTAACCTTTTCCTCGCTCTCAATTCATTTCAGACTGATACAGTAGTCCCCCCTTATCCGCGATGGATATGTTCCAAGACCTCTTGTGGATATCTAAAACTGCGAATAGAACTGAAGCCTATATTTATAATGTATAACAGAATACATGCGTTATACTGTATTTTCCAAACAAACATATAATATTATAAATGATGACCTATAATATTATAAATGATGCATAACAGTTTTTTTGAAATATACAAACTTAATATAAATCATTCCACAATAACAAATTTACAGAGATTGGTCGATCAATATGGGTATTGTATGGACTTCCATATGACTAGAGTGAAGTGATGAAGTCGTTATTACCGTGACAAGTTAAATAAATAGTATGGGTGTACTTGGATATTATGTCGGGTTCATCTTATGCTGTTTTGTTATAACGTTTTACACTGTTTACTTGTCAATATATAATTTAATGTTGTACTGCAATAAAGTATTATAAACAATGTGAGATTAACATCATGAATAATAATAAAATATTGAATTATTACATGCTAATTAAAAATATGTAACTGTGACTTCTCTCCTCTTTCTTCCCCGTATCCCTCTTTCCATCTCTATCTTCATCTCCATCTCCATACCCACACCCACACCCAATGTGAGATTAACATCATGAACAATAATAAAATATTGTAATATTACATGCCCATACCCATACCCATACCCATACCCATACCCATACCCATACCCATACCCATACCCATACCCATACCCATACCCATACCCATACCCATACCCATACCCATACCCATACCCATACCCATACCCATACCCATACCCATACCCATACCCATACCCATACCCATACCCATACCCATACCCATACCCATACCCATACCCATACCCATACCCATACCCATACCCATACCCATACCCATACCCATACCCATACCCATACCCATACCCATACCCATACCCATACCCATACCCATACCCATACCCATACCCATACCCATACCCATACCCATACCCATACCCATACCCATACCCATACCCATACCCATACCCATACCCATACCCATACCCATACCCATACCCATACCCATACCCATACCCATACCCATACCCATACCCATACCCATACCCATACCCATACCCATACCCATACCCATACCCATACCCATACCCATACCCATACCCATACCCATACCCATACCCATACCCATACCCATACCCATACCCATACCCATACCCATACCCATACCCATACCCATACCCATACCCATACCCATACCCATACCCATACCCATACCCATACCCATACCCATACCCATACCCATACCCATACCCATACCCATACCCATACTCATACCCATACCCATACCCATATCCATAACTATCTCCACCTTCACCACCTTCACCTCCATCTTCACCTTCACCACCTTCACCTTCACCACCTTCACCTTCACCACCTTCACCTTCACCTTCACCACCTTCACCTTCACCACCTTCACCTTCACCACCTTCACCTTCACCTTTACCTTCACTTCCCCTTCCCCTTCATCTTCCTCCTCCTCTTCCTCTTCCCCTTCCTCTTCTTCTTACTCTTCCTCTTCCTCTTCCTCTTCCTCGTCCTCGTCCTCGTCCTCAATATATTATTTTACTGTATTCGCCTATCTACTTCTTAACTTAAATAAATGGTGATAGGTAGACATGTTGAGTGACGTAGGCATAGCGTAAAGTTACTATCGACTTTCTACCAATACGTCCGAATTTCCATTTAATATTTTCGAACCAGGGTTGACCGCAGATAGCTGAAACCGTGGATAAAGGGATACTATTATATATTTGTTATGTAAGCGTCTCGCAACTCATTCTCTCAATAAAACGAGAGACGTAAAATAAATATAAAGGATCAGAGAAATGGATACATCACCTCTGTAAAGTTTTGCACAGCCTCTAGCCCGTGTAAACAGTCCCGACTCCCTTGGTGACGATCCTGGATAGGTTCGGTATCAGAAAATGTTCGTTATTTATCTTTCTCTTTCCTTTGTTTCCTTAGCTACGGTGCGCGTTATTAAACAAGCCATGTGTTCTTCAGTTTTTTTAATTTCTAGTATTTTAGATTGATGCAAAAGTAACAACCATTTTTCAAAAATACTCATATATCATCAATCCGTCTCCCTTATGAGTAGCATACAGGAGAGAGCACCAGACTTTCGTATCGCGACACACATCTTTTTACTCTTCAACATACATACAACTCCTACGATTTCTGTGTCTTTAAAGTTTTGTGCCAGCAACAATCAGAAGGTAATTAGGCAATGTGAGAATGTATAAGAGGTACTGTAATTATCGTAATTATCGGAACGTTTCGTTTGATCTGTCAAGACAATGTGCTTGGTGAAGTGCAACAGCTTGCAGACAAAACATTTCTTCTTCTTCAACTTTCTGTAGACTCAAGAGTCTGTCATTACAGGATTATCCCCTTGTGATGTTGAGCTCCAGTTATCTCTTCATCGTTTCGGGGGTCTCCCTGGTGGACGCCGTCCTTCCGGTACCCCATGCAGGGCTACGAGTATGTATGGGATTCTTGTGGAATTCATTATATTTACATGTTGGTATCAGTATCGTCGACGCTGTCGTCCCCATCTGACCACATCTTGGACCTCACAGACCTCTCGGATTGTGGTGTTCCTTATACGATCACGCAGTCTTCCCAGCAATAACACGGCAACATACAAAAAACTAATAGACGCAAATACGTCTTTCACCCGCAGGACGGTTGTTATATTCGATCACGAGATATTGCCTAACATAACAACCATATAGTGGCTATGTATGGAGTGGAAAATACAAGTCACGAAAACGAAAAAAATGCAATAGATGACAAGGTCCCTTATCTATTCAACATATATTCCCACAAAATTCCTATAAAATTCCCACAAAATTCTCAAAAAATCCAATATTTGTTATATGTATGCATTATTCCACTAAAAATAAATCTGAGTTATTTACCTCTATAAAATAAGTCTTGGACAATTACGTAAGTCTGCTTGGTGAAGTTTGGTAATATTTTGTGGTATACATACATAACATATATTGAACTTAAATATACATATAATTATTAAATAATTCTAAAACATTGACTGCAATTTATTATTACAACTGCTTTTTTATATCTTCATGTTAGTTTAAGATAAAGTTTTGTATTATTTGTCAATAATTTTAAGTACTTGTATAACCTGTCACATGTTCATTTGTATATAAAGACACTGTTGTGTCGTTAATTAAATGCATAAATAAATATATATGGAGAAAAAAATATTCATTAATTAGGCATTCCATCCTTTAAAGAGTGCGAATAACAATTTGAAGGAAATGAGACAGTGTAACAATATATAAAAACTAGTGTAATTCTAAATATTTAGAGTTAAGGACAATAAATTCAGACATGAGTAGGTGGGACATATTAGACGGACGGTGGATATTTACAATTGAGTAAAAGTTCTATGCGGTTCGCAGAAGACACTCGAAAGAAAACATGGTCGAGGGTCTTCTAACCCGTTCCACACGTACGTGTATGACTTCCCTTTTACATGTTACGTAATGACAGCAGTGTTAATCATGCCTCCCTGTGAAGGGACTCAGTTATACCTACAAAGTTTATTAAGGTATTCAATCCTCAATTTATCCACAGAAATGTGGAAGATGTTGATATCAGAAAATTCATTCAACACGGTCATTTCGTGTGCCAGTGGTGATACTCTTTACAGCACAAGTCGTGAATACGCCACCGCAAAAAATCTTAATTCACAATTATGTAAATAACTGTCTGGTACATTTAACATAACTCTCATAATGTATTCCATCCGTATAGAGATCTTCCTGTTTAGTGCTAAAAACTCATCAAGAGTTATTTTAACCTCTTCCACATAATGAACACTCCTCTCAAGGATCAAAACCAGGAATGGAACGTGTTGAATAAAAAATGAAGAGTTTTTATTACATCTTTATTACACAGATGATTTAGTTGCGATAGTTGTATTACTTCCTTTTTTAAATTTATATTTATTTTATTTTACATTTGTATGTCACATGTTTAACCCCATTATATCAACTATAGTTCGGAAATTCTAGGAAGAGTCCTGTGACAGCTCACAAATTGGCCAATACAACCTTATGTAATGTATTTACCTAAATAACTTAGTATTTATTAGAATTGAGGCTTATATTAAAGTTGATAAAATAATTAAAATTACTGAACATCGTTACAAGGTTGTATTGGGGCAAATTTGTGAGCTGTCACAGGACTCAACCTAGAATTTCCGAACTATAACAAGAAAAAAATATTAAGCACGTCGAATGGTGACTATCTGTCTCACTTTAGTTCATGTCAAATAGTAACACTAGATATCTTACTCTAACTCGTTTATGCGCTTCATCGTATGTCTCGCTCAAACTTATCGAATTTGATCTTTGATTATTGAGAGTGTTATCATTAAATACAGAAATTATTTTTTTTAAATTATTTTTTAATGAGTAATAAGTATGTATTGTACCATTTTGAAATTATGTGACTAAACAGGCCATCTTTTGATGTAACTTGCCAGGTTAGCGTAGTACATTATTTTTACAGTATGATGAGCTAAAGTTAGCTGATAAAAAATTGTTAATTTTTATGATCAGACAAAAACAATTTTTTTTCCGAACGTGCAGGTTTTTTTTGTTTTATGTCGGACTCCGGCTACTAGCAGCGTTATCTAGGATTACGATACAACCATTAAAATTATAAAATATGGCAATTTGTAGTCGCAGCATATAAAAATTTGGTGCAGGGTACCTACTTTTACGATTTTCAAAAAAATTCCTATAACTAAAAAATTATGAGGATTTTGCTAGAGATTTTTAAATTCTGAACCGTCATAAGCTGGCCTTTACGTTGAGTTACGGGATACCCTGTATACACATATATTTCATTAGTATTTCTTCATTCATTCCTTTTACATGCCCAAACCATCTCAACGCACTTTTATAACACCGGGATAAGAAGTATAAAAACGTGAAACGGGGGATTATTATGATAAATGAAATAACATTAATATTCTAATATGGAGTTCCAAAAAGTAAAACCCGAAACCTTTGACATAAAAAGGAACCATGTTACGCATTCTTTCTTGTGAAATAACTCTGATTTTCCCTATAAAGTTTATAGAGGAAATTTATCTTCAATTTACCCACCAAGATGTGAAATATGTCGATATCAGAAAATATATTCAAAAAGGTCGTTCTTTGGTATGGTTCTTAACAGCTCAGTACGTGAATATGGCACCGACAATAGTTTTATTTTCAGAAGTCGTAAATAATTTTCCGGAACATTAAATAAAACTTTGTGTACCAACAAAGGGTTTGCTATTTTCTCCGTTAGCTATTTGTATATGTAAAAAATATATGCGTTTATCTCTTCTAGCGCTTTAGGAGTAATATCCAAGCATACCCATTAGGAGAAATTGGGGATGAACCCATGGGAAAAATCCATATACTCTTAGCTATAAAGATGCCACAGAAACCTCTTTTGAAGTCACTCAACTATCAGGGAATTCTTGATTCCTCTCGCGTTCTAAATGATTGAGCCGCACTCTAATCTACTGCGAACCAGTGTATTATAAAAATATCTCATAACAGCGGCACCATTTAATTAATACCTTAAAGACTTTATCATAAATCCCAAAACTTGATTGGCAGATAAATTAATTCCTCACGTAAAATGCATTGTTGGATATCATTTTATGTTCAGTAAATGACATGTTTTGCGCATAACGAAAATAAGCTGGCCAAATCAGGCAGTGTCCCTTTTAACACTTTGCATCCAGATCCCGTGTTTTAATGTGATATACTTTACTTGCGTTGAGTCCCGGTTTCGTGTTTTATGTCATTATCATTCTTAAAAAAAGGATATAAAAGTGGCATGTATTATATATATTTGAGAGGTGAATGGCCGCGCGGTAACGCATTGGACTTCCATGTAGAAGGTCGTCGGTTTGAACCCCTCGCTGTACTAATTTCCTCGAATGACACAGGTTTTTTCCGCTTAATATTCGGGAGTATAAGGATACCAATGACTTCGGTCATATCTATTCTTAAAAAAAAACAGGGGGGAAACATGTTGGTGTGCTCCAATCACTTCAATGTGCCATCGGATCTAGTACAGCGGTGTGGCCGGTGAGTTTGCTGGTGTGCAACGGCTCACATAAATAAAAAAAACTCCACAGTACACCTTCGCTTTCTAATTGAATTGTCGTTGGTATGTCGAGGGGATCCTTGACTACGAGGCCCAGCAACGAACGAACGAACGATCAAATATTTTTATAAAAAAAATTTACTTTTAAATTATAGTCTCCTGATTTATATCCTGGACAATACCCTTAGTAATGATGTAATACATGACAATACTCTAAGTAATGATGTAATACATGACAATACCTTAAGTAATGATGTAATACATGACAATACCCTAAGTAATGAATTATGATGGAGATTTTGACGTAGCGTTATTAATCTTTTTTTTTTTGTTTTCTGCCATACGTTTTTGTTTTTTTATTTATTCTTTAATCTAGATATGCGGGGGTGTGGGATGGAAACCCCCCGATGCTCTTGCGATCGGGCTCGCCCTACATTGGTAGGGTGTATCTCGGCCGGGGGAATGTTTGTGGGACGAGCCCGGACCTTTTAATGTATTATCTCTTGAATGTGTTTTTTTGTCATCTATTTATTTTCTGTTTTTTTATCTTCTTCTTCTACGTGTTCAAGGGTGTGGGCTGAAAAACAACTGGTGTCCCCGTGGCTGGGCTCGCCCTATATTGGTGGGGTGTATCTTGGCCGGGGGATGTTATTAGATGAGCCCAGACCTTTTGATAGCTTCTGTTTTTTAATGTATTCTCTTTTTAATGTGTTCTTGAAATGTGTCTAAATGTATTATGTACATACTATGTTGCTATCAATAAACCTGTATTTATTTATTTATTTAATGTTGACATATGCATCTGGACATATGCAACAGTCTACAGTTCAATTAAAATAAGGGATTTGCAGGATTATCCAAACAGGTTGTCAAAAACCTTATCTTAACATATGTCGATTCCATCTACTGACAAAAAATTAAAAATCCCTGCAAAACATGCAAGGTACGCGCTGCACATAAGAACAGACGCGATACGTGTGTAAGGAGTGTGATATAGCTCTCCACAATGCAAGGTACGTGCTGCACACAAGAAGAGACGCGATACGTGTGTAAGGAGTGTGATGTAGCTCTCCACAATGCAAGGTACGCGCTGCACATAAGAAGAGACGCGATACGTGTGTAAGGAGTGTGATATAGCTCTCCACAATGCAAGGTACGTGCTGCACATAAGAAGAGACGCGATACGTGTATGAGGAGTGTGATGTAGCTCTCCACAATGCAAGATACGTGCTGCACACAAGAAGAGACGCGATACGTGTGTAAGGAGTGTGATGTAGCTCTCCACAATGCAAGGTACGTGCTGCACACAAGAAGAGACGCGATACGTGTGTAAGGAGTGTGATGTAGCTCTCCACAATGCAAGGTACGTGCTGCACACAAGAAGAGACGCGATACGTGTGTAAGGAGTGTGATGTAGCTCTCCACAATGCAAGGTACGTGCTGCACACAAGAAGAGACGCGATACGTGTGTAAGGAGTGTGATGTAGCTCTCCACAATGCAAGGTACGTGGTGCACACAAGAAGAGACGCGATACGTGTGTAAGGAGTGTGATGTAGCTCTCCACAATGCAAGGTACGTGCTGCACACAAGAAGAGACGCTATACGTGTGTAAGGAGTGTGATGGAGCTCTCCACAATGGATCGTGTTAGCAGAACTGCTAACCTAAACTAAAAGTATTAAGTATTTTAGAAAAAATGTATAGTATATACAAAGTCTCGTTACGTTATTTATTTAAATATAGTCATTTTAGTGAAACCTTCACAAAAATACGAGTATAAATTCATCAAGAACCAACGGGCCACTGGAAAAGGTTGTCATGATTTTGAAGGTCTTTAAATGTTAAAAATGACTCAGGATAACCGATTATACCATTTACAAATACGTACTGTTAAAAAGGCTATAACTTTTATACAACCCAATAGATTTCTTTCTTTATACAATGTGAATGTTTTCACGTGTGTTGCGTATCTAAGGGATGGGCAAAATAAGTATTGCAAACGTGTTTATCCGATTAATTAATAAATAAACGTATATAGACTTTTGTATGAACGTGATGTAGTTATACTTGCTGAAAATGAGAGTGATTTAAGAGATACTATAAATGACTTGGTATATAGTAAAAGGGTTGAAAATTTTTGTCGCGAAATCAAAATTAATGGTTATAGAAAGATGTATGGTAAAAAGTATGTGCGATGCATGGGTTAACTCAGAAAAACTGGAGCAAGTTGATAAGTTCTGGTATCTGGGCAGTATATTTACGTGTGATAGGCGAGTCGAAAGGGACATTGAATGAAGGCTAGCGACAGGGAACAAGGTAAATGGAGCACTTAATTTAATATTTAACAACTGCGCAATACGTGTGTTCGTGCCCATTTTGATGTTTGTAAGTAAATCTTGGATTTGGCAGATGAAAAAAAATAAGATTAATCCTAAATATTGAAAGAAGGGTAGTGATAGGGAACAACGTAAACAGACCAGTTAATGCAATATACAATAACCGTGCAATATCAACAGTAGCAAAAATGACAATACATTAAAGTGTGCGGGTGCCTACCTTGAAGTATGGACGTGAAAATTTAACATGGCAGAGGAAAGATAAAAGTAGGCTTAATGCTATCGAGATACGTGCACTTAAGACAATTTATGGAGTTTCAAGGTATGAAAAAAGGTAAAATGAACATATAAGAAATTAATGCAGGGATAAAATCGATGTTTTGTGGAGATAATAAATGACTGAGCAAGTATTCAAGTCAGAAGTGTAAGATTTACGTGGAAGAGGTAGACCGAAGAAAAAATGGCTGGATCAAATAAACCAGATTTTGAAAAAAAGATAAAATGAGAAGTATGAATAAGAGAAGATTGTGGTTGACGAGATTTATGATTGTGTAGGAGGCAAAGTTATGTTCTTGGATAGAAAAGTTTGGAGATTTGTTATCTCTGCTTACCCTGCAAGGGACACGACGTGATATTGTTTGTATGTTAATCTGATTTCTTCTTCTTTTATATACAAGTATATTATGATACCCTTCAACATATCCTGATTAGTAATTCCGACACATTAAAAGGCGTGACCTAGTAATTAAGCATTTGTGTTTTAGAAGCTCAGGAGTTACCTTACGAGTTATTTTACTAGTTTGAAATTTTTTTGGGTACCATCGGGAATCGATACCCAGAACCCCGTGTAGAAATTAAGATGTTTTTTTGAAATAAAAATAACTAATTTAATCCTTTGGTCGAGTCATATAAAATGAAAAAGGTAGTGTCGTAGAAACAAACATTTTGTTTTCTGACATTATTTTTAATATTGTAAGTTTAAAATTTACGAAGTTTAAGAATAATTATGAACTAATTTTAACTTGATTAACTTTCATGTGTCATTTAACATCCGAGAGCTTACATTTACATTTTTTATATCTTTAAGAGTACTTAACTCTACCCTTAACATATAAAATACATTAACATTTTTTATATCTTTAAGAGTACTTAACTCTACCCTTAACATATAAAATCATATAAAATACATTTCGGCTTCTTTACTAGTTTTTGACACTTCGTTAAAATAATTAAATAAGTATTAAAAAAAAATTATTTATTTATTATTATTTATTTATTATTTATTTATTTTTATACATAACAAGAAATTTTATAAATACATAACAACAACAGGTAATTTAAAGTGGACTCACAATATATATGGATCTATGTTCGTTACCTTTTATTTATCGTGTCCCCTGTAAATTAGATTTTTGCCTGTTACTGAGGACATTTAGAGGTGCATGCCCACGTGATAACGCGCTGGACTTCCGTGCTGAATGTCCGACGGTTTGAACTCTGCACTGTGCTACGCCCCTCGAATGGCACAGGATTGCCATTGGATTTAGTACAGTGGTGTGGCCGGTGAGTTTGCTGGTGTTCAACGGCTCACTCACAAAAAAAACTCCACGACACAGCTTTGCTTTCAAACTGAATTGACGTTAGAATGTTGTATTCGAGGGTATTAGGGTTCCTATGACTTTGGTCGTGTATATTATTTTAAAAAAGAGAAAAAGAAAACATGTCGAATCCAGTACAGCTGTAATCACTTCACGATGGAACAAAATATTTTGCCGAGTGGGCCTACAAGAACGTGTTGCATGACAAACTGAGTTATTTTCGAAGTATTGAAATTCGATCTGACAATCTTGAATAATTTAAAGTCAAACATGTTTGTTATATCTGACAAGGTTGTAAACCTCATCTCTTTCAACAACAGATCATAGCCCAATGAAGTGGAGATACGTTTTTTCTGCCTACCGAAATAGGGATTTGGCGTGATAGTGATGATGATGTTCAACAAGGTTTATCCTATGTGAATTAACTGAATAAAAATAAATAATCCAAAATATAACATGGAAAAAAAGGCTTTCACTTCCCACCTCCGAGTACAAAAATCCCCCCTTTCTCGCTCTAGAATTTTCCTTTTCTTATAGCACTTCAATTAAAGTTTGAAATACAAGTCCCTGCTGTAGTGATGGTTCACCTTTTTAAACCCTCTTTGTGAATTAAATTTCTAGTTTATCAATGGAGATATATTTCTCTAGTTTCCAAAAATTCACCCATATTGACGTTATAAACGAATTGAGTTCCCATTCAGTGCGACATCTACTTGATTTTTTTAGAACCATATTTTGATAACATGTCAACATTCATAAAAGCCGTAAAGTAAAGGCCGACATCATCTTTAGACTTAACTCCGGGAGTCATATATGACCATTATATTTTTAAAGGATTATTTAACTCGCATATTTTAAAATAGTGATAAAAAGACTGCTATATACGAGTATATGGTCGGTGAAACCGTCTGGCGCGAGATTCTCAGTGCATACTCAAGCAAAGAAGAGTAAGCACGCAGCGAATATGAGGATGTTGAGGGGAATGATGTGTCAATATAATCATGACATCAATATACAAAATTATTATATAAATGTACAAGTCAATATGATCATGAAATCAATATACACAAGTCAGGATACACAATTAAATATGAACATTACATCAATATACAGAAGTCAGTATACAGAAATTAATACGAACATGACATGAATATACACAAATCAATATGAACATGACACCAACATACACAAGTCAGGATACACAGTTCAATACGAATATGACATCAATATGAACATGACACCAATATACACAATCAATATGAACATGACATTAATATACATAAGTCACGGTATAAAGTCAGTATAAACTGACATCAAATCTCAACCATTATTGAGGTAATAATTATGGAAATTTAACTCGTCTGTATTTTATATTTATATAAACCACTAAAGTCCAAAAGCTTCCAGCCTGAACAAGGAAGAGCATATACCATATACACATATACTACAGAATGCAAATTTTAATCAAACTTCTTTGCAAATAAGGGAAATCTCAGTACAAATTAAACGACGTTCAGATGCTTTCTACGGAGAATTTCTACGGTCTAGTGCAAATATGAGCGGTGTGGCAACCCTGAACAAATGTCGAATTTTGAATTTCGATTTTTATTAATAAGAACTGTTTAAATTGTTATATTTCACAAGTATCTTGTAATTCAATAATTAGTTATGTGTAATTTAAGAAAAATAATGCAAATTGATCGAGTTATTTTTTTGACAAATTATGTTCGGCGTGACGGGCATAAACATATTTTTTTTGCGACAGAGAAAATATTAAGGAACTTGAAGTCGAATGTGTCGCTATTTAACTCATTTATTCATCCACAGATGGCGCGGGTGGTAACGTGAAAATAAAATTAGTCACCTTTTTCATTGGACAGACCGTGTTTAATATTTTAAGACCATTAAATTTTTTTTACTTAACCTGGTAAATCCACAACCCGTTTAGTGCAACATCGCATAATCGAAAGTCTACTGTAATTGCGAATGTATTCACGTGTTCTTCCTTTATTCATTTGAATTTGGCCAATTTTTTTCACACATTTGAGAATATTATAAAGATTTCTTTTGAACCAATTTTGATAGTCAAATAACAAAATTATGAAGATCTACTATTGACAAATAACCCTGGCTTAGAGTTCTCCAATATGAGAACGCTCGTTTGAAACTTGTCTCCCCTGTATATAGTCACGAAAGTTTATAATGAATTAATTACAATATATAATTAGTGTTCTTGTCTTATAAACGTTATTCTTAATTGATAGCGAGATCCTCCTGGGATAGCGTTTATAGAAGATATTATGGATTCTCAATGTAATCGTATGTATCATTGCTCACAGAGTAAGAACACTTAGTTTGGGTAAAAAGTCATCAAACAATATGAAATATGTTGTATGTACATCCGTACGTAACAATTGTCGTTTTCGTCTTATCCCATCCATCCGGAGACGGCTGCTTGGACCTTCTTCCTTAACCATTCCCTTCCTGTGCTAAAAAAAATCCGTGCGTTCCGGTGCTGTGTATTCAATACACATCAATACACATATAAAAATGAGTGATTTGAAATCGGAAAAATAAGAATATTCATAGCCAATCGCTTAAATTAATTAAATTTGTAAAGTCAAAAATGATAAGAATTGAAATTTAATTACTTAAAACGTGAAAAAAAAACATCGGCCGACGTTCCAAAACGGGCAAAGCGACCACCTCAATTGAATGCCCGGGACCTACTGAAGCGAGTGAAACAAGCGAACTGAGATTCTATTTATGCGTTCCGATATACCGAAATAGAGTGGGAGTGAGACGTGAGTCGCTTCTCATCCATAGCGGTTTTTTTAGAATGGATATACTTACGTCACACACCGGCACACGTTTGATTGTATTGGTAAATTTATTCCCGATTTTCACAAAATATCTCTGATGTGGCCGATAAGTGCTAATTATTGTTATTTTTTTTTATTCAATGCGTAAATGTATTACGGAGGACTACCTAAAATCTGAACCCAGTATTTATTATATTTATAGAGATATTAAAGTTTTTAGAAGCAATGTGTAATAGTTACACATCACAGGGTTAATCTCTCTCTAAATCGACAGTCACTCAGGGATAGTCCGAGTCTCGGCATGTCCTTCTTCACTTTCTTATATGTGTAGTGTTAACCTGTTTTACTATTAAAAAAAACGTCGCTTCATGTACCAGTGGTTCTACGAGTATATATTAATCAACATTTAAATAATTTTGAAACTAAACATTTTGTTGAACGAGGAGGCCAAGATGTGTGATAATATTTGTATTTCTTCTTTGATATACTTCATTATCGATCAATGTTTCCCGACCCCTGTCTTAGCGGGTTTCAGCAAGCTCATACATCTTCTTGTCGCTTTATGTGAAGAAAGGTGATCTCCGAGTGAAAACAAACACTCGAGTACTTTACTTCAGCCAATGTCGGGGAGATCAGAAGTCTTCACTGGGTATTTCAGCATGACTTTCAGTTGCTTGGAATAAAAAATAGTTACAGTTTCTACTCCATTCATGTTTTGAATGAAAGATTATTTACCTGTTTTTAATTAAATATAATCCGTTCGTTTTAAATAAACAAAAAATAGTTTTTTTTTAATCTGGTGCTTTTTAATAAAACCTATTCGATTTGTTTTTAATATAACACATTCCATTTGTTTATAATGACATTTAATCGGTTTGTTTAATAAAATATAATTTACAATCTGTTTTTTTTTAAATAAAACATTTTAAATTTGTTTTTAATGTAGCGTGATACGCTTGTTTTTAATGTTATATAATCGATTTATTTGTAATGACACATGATCGGTTTGTTTAATAAAACATAATTTACAATCCATTTGTTTTCAATAAAAATAAATCGTGTTTTTTTTTAAATAAAACATATTGAATTTGTTTTTAATAAAACATTTATTTTTCATGTAACATGATAAGCTTTTTTCCATGAAACATAATCGGTTTGTTTGTTATGCAACATAATCGGTTGGTTTGTTTTTAATAAACAATTCGTTTGTGTTCAATGAACATAATTATTTTGTTTTATTTAAACCTTCTTGTTTTTAATAAAACATATTCTCTGGTTAGTCAAACATTGTTTATTCCACTTAACATACACATATAAGACTACTTACTGGTTTCAATGTTTTCATCTCATCATAAGGGGAGCACAAACAAAAGTCTTGTTTACACTTTCGTTGTTAACGATAAAAGCTGGCGAGTGTATATGGCAATCTTTTCCAAACAACCAGAATATATTAAAAATACCTGAAATGAAAACCAGAATGCATTTTTTTATCATGTGGGTTATCAACGAAAAATTGGACCCTCAATCCTGGTCTGGAAGGCAGGTCCTACAAATTAGACATGAATATCCTTTTTTTTTTATTATTTGTGTATGTAGGGATCCACGTTCGTCGCGGAATATTGTCGCATACATACGGTCAATGACCGATGAGATGACCTTCGCATTCCTCGACAAATTTAAATAAACAGTCCAAAGTTCATACGCCGGCCATTCAAGTCCAAAGATCACCCACCGGCCAGTCATCCCGTAGCCGAGCGGACCGCACTACATACTAGAGAGAGAACGCACCACGCTGTCTCGCCGGTTCCGTAAATAGATTGTTACCTACATACTACAATTGACCATTTCTGCATTCACAGAAGCGAGACAGAAGCATATCGCGAGCGCACTCCCGCGCCCATTCTAAAATGTTATAAATACCTACGTTACTATTAAAATAAACTATTCACTCTCTTTCCGCATTGCGATCTAACGTATTTTATTATTTATCAACAATCATAATCATCATATACCTTTAAGGGACATTCCCTAAATGTATTTTTCTTTCCTTTTGTGTAACGAACGAAGCTCTCACTTCTTACAGTGTTAACACTGTTATGGTACATTGTATTAAGGATAAATAAATCAATAACTATGGATTTAAACATCAGCGAAAAATAGTATCTTAAGTAAAAAAACAGTTTGAGAAATTAACTTAACTGAACTTGAGAAACATTTGCTTTAATTAACATCAAGTTTATTATCACTAATAATTAAGTTAAAACTGAAACTTCAATTCGTATTAACCAAATATTATTTAGTTAAATGTAAACTAACTAGAAAGATTATTCAAACTTGGAAGCGTTAAACATAACTGTATAATTACTATCTGCTAAACAAATAGTACGAGTATAATATGCGAGTCAATTTAAAATAACTAAAGTTACGAAAGCGTTTGAATTTCTTGGTTCAATCCATTTATGAGTATAAATCAAATCGTTCCGTAAATTTATATTTATTTATTATTTAACACATGACAAGAAATATACACAATTTCCGAAAAAATAACAGGTAATTTGATTTGGACATAAAAGTTTAATGGATCTGGGTTTGTTGCCTTTCATTTGTCGTGTCCCCAGTAAACTAGGCTTTTGCCTGTATCTCACTGATGATATTTAGCATGAAAAAATAAATCGATACTTCTTTCCAATTTTTTATTACACAAAAACAAAACCCCGTTGCTCGCTCTCATCAACCTGACAAACGGTGACGCTCAACTACAACTGGAAACATCTTGCGAAATTCAACTTCTCACACATCATCACTCCAGAAAGACCAAAAATATTCATCCCACAATATACCGCACACAATCATAAGAATAAGAATTAAAATTAAAAAAAAAATTCACAGAAACACAAATACAAAAACAACCAAAATTAAAACAACAAGAAGAAACCCACACTCACGAGCTCACACAAATCTTTTCCACTTGTCATTCATCCTGAAAGTCCAAGTACTCAAAATCCTGTCGCAATAACAACCACGCTCCGATCGACTGTCTAAATGGTTTTCCTATCTTTACCTTTATTGAATTCGGCACGCCGTTGTATGTAATGGGAGCCAAATAAACATATTGCCTTTGGGCAAAAGAGGTTTTAACTTTAGGGATTGTGAACATTTCATTAGTTGCCATGCGTGTCATGTGTGTCAAGACAGTTTGATTGTGTTAATGATGATCGTTGATGGGCGAGTTGAAAGAGATATTGAAAGAAGGGAAGCGACAGGGAACAAGGGAAACAAACAGTTTAATGTACGAGTAATATGCAAAAACTGATTTATATCAACAGTAGTAAAAATGACAAAACATAATGCAGTGCTGGTGCTTACCTTGACATATGGAAGTGAAACTTTAACTTGGTTATACTTGCTCAAAATGAAAGTGATTTGAGGGATACAATAAATAATCTGGAAGATATCTAGTAAAAGGTTTGAAAATTAATGTCGTGAAATCAAAGGTTACGGTTAAAGAAAGAAGTGTGGCAAAACGTGTATGCGATCTATGGGTTAATTCAAAAAAACTGTGGCAGGTTGATGAGTTATATTATCTCGGCAGTATATTTACGTGTAATAGGTGAGTTGAAAGGGACATTGAAAGAAGGGTAGCGATAGGGAACAACGTAGACGGATCACTTAATGCAATATACAATAACCGCGCAATATCAACAGTAGCAAAAATGATAATACATAATACTGTGCTGGTGTCTACCTTGACGTATGGACGTGAAAATTGAACATGGCAGAAGAAAGATAAAAGTAGGATTAATGCTATGGAGATACGTACACTTTATTTATGGAGAAAATTTATGGAGTTCAATGTATGAAAGAAGGCGAAATGAAGATATCAGAAATTAATGCATTGATAAAATGGATGTTTCAAGTAAGATGAACAAAGGAGCTTTAAAATAGTTTGGGCATGCGGAGAGAATGAATGATGAAAGAATGACTAAGTACATTTTTACTTATTTATTTTATTATTGCAACAATTATTGGGTGTTAACATAAGTTGTGTCCGTTTTTTTTTTCAATTTTAAAATAAGCACCAAAAGTAAAACAAAATGGTAAAGGTTAAGAAGAGAAATGCGCGAGCAGCTGTGGCAGCTTTATTCCCTCGATTGAATGCGAACAGAAGGAGGCGTCGAAAATGCTCACTTTCGTCTACTTGACATTCCATTTTGAAGGCTTGTAATCAAATAAAATAATATATGTAACGTAAAAGCATACACAATATCTTGTAGAACAGAAAATTTCCTGTTGAATGACGTATAACCTTTACCGTTTTGTTTTACTTTTGGTGCTCATTTTTAAATTGGAAAAAAACGGACACAGCTTATGTTAACACCTTAGTAATATACGAGTATTATTGTTGCGTAAAAATGAATTGATGATCTTTATGTAAGGTTTTTTTTAATAGTATTTCAAATTAATTGATTTTTCTTGTTGTAAATCGTAATATGGAACCTACAGATAAATCTGATATGTAAATTAATTCTTCAGAAAAAAAACACAGAAGTCTTGATCTCATTTCGATTAACGTTTTTTTAAGTTTCAAAGTGTTTGAGGAATGGGTGGCGTGTAATACTTTAGGAAGCACTTTAAAAAATCCCTTTTTGAGAAGTCTTATAAAAATGTATGGTTCAATATGAACACTATACATACGTGTATGTTATACACTACACTCCACCTACAATTCGAATTTGTTATTTTCACATTTTGGATTTTCTACAAAGGTTTCTCCCAATCCGGTGGTTGCTGGTTCAAATTCCGCTGGAATCCAGTTTTTTAAAGAAAGATTCCAGTCTGGTTTTCACTTCAGGCCTCTTTAAAATCTTTCTAGGCGATCGGAAGAGACTGCCACATCGCAATAATTCCGCCAAGTTGTATTGTAAACCACGAAAGTATAATACAATACAATGTTTGTACAAACAGTCATAAAGAAAATCTACGGACAATTACGCGTTCCTAGTTTCTTTTAGATATCAACCCCCCTTTTTTGTTATAAACGAGGGTGAGTAAACACTCGGCTACATTACCTCGACTAGAGTCCTTCACGGGCTATTTCTGTAGAATTTCCAATTTCCCCAAAGTATTTCTTTAAATTTTAATTTGATTTTCGCCTGCTTCAATTTTAATTCGACACTGTTTGATCAAATTGTATTATACCAGCGATTCCCAATGGAGAATATATCCTTATAGATTTCAATGAATAGGGGGCATTTAGGTATACTTGATTAAAAGGAGGCGTTAGGGATTATTATGAGGGTGATTTGTCTTCATCGAATCATTGATTGTTCCGACTCGATCCATAAGGGTGTTATAATTACAGGTATATTCCCGTTGCTGGCCTAGTGACGTGAAATGGTTTGTATCTAAGTGTTAGATATATGAATGCCGTGTACAGTTTTGGGAATTATCGAGAACCTGTTATGGAAAATCTTAGCTAAATTTACATTACACACATACATTTCTCTACACTTCAAGCCGAATCACATATCGGACTTATTTCATATATATCATAAAATATTTAAAAAAAACTACAAGAAATATAATTTAATACTGACATATAGGTAATGTAATATATTGGAAGAAAACTGATACAAGAAGAATCTATCACAATAAGGAAAACAAATACTTTTATAGCAATTCGTCACGGCAAAAACAACTTTTTCACTTTATTCATGTAAGTGGTCCATAGGATATTCATGTTGATTTGCAATATGTGCAGTTTTATTATGCAAGAGTTGTACAAATAATTACTATCAAACACTTCACTATGGAACGAAATTTTTTTTCCGGGTGGGCCTGCAAAGAACGTGTAACATGATAAGCTGAGTTTGTTTCGGACTTCTGAAATGTAAGTTCTCATCTGATATTATGTTAGATAATTTTGTGAGGTCAAACATGTTTCACAATTCAATCTGGCAAAGTTGTTAGACTCGTCACTTCCAGCAACAGCTGTTTGCGTTGAATTATTTTAATATGGACACTCGTAGTGGAGTGGCCATATTTTTAAATATTTATTTTATTTTACATCAATGGTGCAATATACCTTACAACAAAATTATTTATAAAAAAAATTGTTGGTGCTAAATTTAAAATATTAACGAAATAATCGTTAAAAAAAGAAGATAAATAACAATTCGACAAAACCAAATAAAATGAAACATTTAAAAAAATACGTAAGTAAATAAATGATTACAACATATAAAAAATACATAAGTAAATAAATGATTACAACATATAAAAAATACATAAGTCAATAAATGATAACAACATATACAAAATACATAAGTAAATAAATGATTACAACATATAAAAAAAAACAGTAAATAAATTATTACAACATAGTGCTACTATACAAAATCATTCACTCAGTGATTGGTGCACCTCACTTACTCGCAAGTATTTCATTTCGTATTCCCACTAGATCCACAAGACAGCTCAATCCCTTTTATACCGAAAATTGCTATACTAATTATAAAATCAACTCCTCTATAATTCGTATGCAAAGATTTGGAAACGAGTTTTACAACAATTTAGATATTTTTAATATAAGTATATATATTATTCGCCAGAATATCACAACAATATTTAGAAATAGCTACTAACTTTGTGCTCTCCTTTATTAATATAAATAACGTAATATAAACAAAACATTAAGGACAATACTTTGCCTCTGGAGTTGAGTAACCCTGCATCAACATGTATAAAGCTTTTAATTCTGCAAAGCAGCTTGCATCTCGTTCTACTAATGAGGCCATGTGTTTTCTATATCTCAATATCTATCCATAAAATTCCCAAAGATTATTAAATAATTTTAAAACGATGACTGTAATTTATTATTACTACCGCTTTTTGTATCTTGATGTTAGTTTAAGAGTTTGTTAGTTTAGTTTTGTTTAAGTTGTATTATTTGTCAATAATTTTAAGTACTTTAGAACCTGTCACATGTTCATTTGTATATAAAGACACTGTTGTGTCGTTAATTAAATAAATAAATTACACGATACGGTACCTTCTCTAGTCAGCTACCCGCACCTCACCGCACCAATTCGGCGTGAATGCGTCAAGAACAGTACAAATTCAATACTTCACCATCTACAAGTACGAGATACAAATTCAATACTTCATCAACTCTTCATCCAGCCTATTTTTATAGTTCAACAGACTTTGAAAAAATATATCGGCAAACTCAGCAAATTGATTCCCTACAAGATGCATTCTGTTTATATAATACATACATACCATCTCACCGCTTCCCTGTCGGGGTAGGCAGAGAGGAATTATTGCCAGACTTTCCTATCTCGATACACATTATTAGGCCTATTCTACATCCATACAAACAATCTTATGCAACTCCTACAATCTCTTTGACTTCTTACATTTCATTCTTTTAAAATACCATTCTCCAATCCAACCATACTTTTTTTACTATTCCTCTTCCACGGCTTGCACTCTAATTAGAACTGTATATATTCTTTGTAAGTTCTTAAAAATTTATTCGTTCTACATGCCCAAACATTTCAGAGTCCTCATTAGTATCTTACTTAATACACTAGCGCATTCATTTCCAATCATTTCGTTCCGAATTCTATCACCTCGTGTATTTCTCTCAGTGCACATACTCCTTTAATTTATTGTCTACGTCCTCTTTTCCTTCCCAAATATCAAAGTCGTGACCAGAATACTATTGTGTTTCATGATTTTCCAGATTTCGATAATATTTTTAACATCGCAAATAAACTGAAATCTTTGTTATAATTCAATTAATTTTCTTACCTCTTTTACGTTGCAAGTACTAAAAATATTCAATATCAAACTAAGGTGTTTTTTTTATTTACTTTAATATTCTCTAAGGGGCGTTGGTCTAAAAAAAAATTAGAAACCCTGGATTATGTGTTGAATAATTTAATTATTTTGCGAAATTGTCTCAAGTAAATTTTCTCATTTTGCACCTTCCTTATAAACTCATTTCTTTTTGCTTCTTTTCTAAACTTTCTCTTGTTTCCATTTATTTTAATATATTTCAATTTACGATTCATAGCGAGAATAATTTATTAAATCAACTGGCATTGTTTTTAAATGAATTAATTATTTATTTATAAAATTGAAATTAACAATTTTAAATATTTTTTATACAAATGTAAACCGAAGGGCTAAATTATATAATGCTTTTATAGAGAACCACTTAGCTTGGAAAGATCTGTGACCAAGTGGTTTTAATTAAGCCTGAGATGTCGAATCTATTTCTTCAAGCGTGTCAAAGAATATGCCCAATTCTTTAAAAAAAAAACTTACGTGTCAGATAAATAATACGAAAAGTAAAATAAATATACAAAATATATTTTTACACAATTAGGTTAATTAAAAATTTACTAAAAAGATTAGGTACCATATTTTATTTAAATTAACAACTAAGTAAGATTTTTGTTGGTGTTTATCTTATGCCAATTTACTAATTTACGGTGTATAGTTAGAAACTTTTGATCCTACACATGCTGCATTCAAATCATGACCAATTTCTTACGTTCGATTTGATACAATACAATGACGAAACTAATTGTTTGCAAACATATGTTGACCCAAACATTGTTAATATAACTGTTTTTAAATTTTTTCATTGGCTTAAATTCACAACAAGACACTGGAAAACAAAACACCCCCTCTATCTCACGTTTGGCCGAAATATTTCTCTTTCTCGCTCGCTCGCATATAATAGTGACGGGCGCGCGTGAGATATAAGGAACCCGCGCCGTGTATGCGTACTGTACAATAAATGGTAAAAAGTACTCCCCTAAGATGAACATATATATTTCGGCCATTCAGTAAAATAAACTAGTTCATTTAGTTGAATTACTCATCGTTTGCTGAGTGAATGGAACAAAAAAACGTTCGATTTAAATATATTTTTCAAACAAAATTCGTAATAGGTTCGCCATCCTTGTCTTATTCCTTAATGACGAATTTGATATATATTTTTAAATACTCTGAATTAATATTCTAACACATACTTTAATTCCACTTTACCACATATACTGATGTAATGTGATGGGATTTTTCAAACTTATGATTTCTGATTTTTTATACAACTACTTTATTTAATACTTATTATTTTTTATGCGTTATTTATACTTCTTTAATGTTTTTATTTGTTTTATATAAACTACCTGCCATAGAATGGGCATACGCCTAGTAAGGCAGGAGATTGCTTTGCATATTTAAATGTAAAAAAATTGTAAATATGATAAAATTTGCGAATATAATATAAATAATCATATAATTATATTTAACATTTACCTAGTTCCGAATGTGTGTACGCTACCTTTAATCCAAAGTCGACCCAATGACTTTTTTAGCGTAACATTTTCTAAAAGTCGAGTTCTATCATCCCCTTGGGTAGTTCCCTGGGTGGTGGGTCATCCTCTAGTAAAGTTCACATTCCAGACCCCTACAGTATCTCCTGCACTTCCTTTAAAGGTCGGTAGGAGGGGAAATGAGGCAACGGTTCAACTTTTGACCCCTTCGTGAAATTTACTGACGCTTACTAAGTTTACTAAGTTACTAACTGGTAGTTTGTGATATGAAACTTTGTTGAAAATACAAGTGAGTAATATGTTTATTGGTGTGTTTAAATATTATGTCACTGGCACACTTCGAACGGTTTTCACTAAGAAATCGATCGCAAAAATATCAAAAATTGTTTTTTCATAGTGGTGAACTTGTGCCAATCTTGGTGTATGGAAGTGAAACCAGGGAACTAGAAGAGAGTGAAAGGAATAAAATATAAGTGTGTGCCTTGAGTAGAATATCTGGTACTATAATGTTTGATGGAGAAAGAAATGGTTGGATAAAGAATAACTGTTTGTTAGGCGTGGATGTTAAAAATAATGATAACTAGTTGCAACCCGTGAAATATTCACTGAAGTAAAACAAATTCTACATTTACGAAAATATATATTCATAAATGTAAAATTTGTTTATATAAGAGTATATAGTATATATCATTTATTTTTATCAAACACTGTTTATTCCACTTTTTTGTGACGGTATAACCCTACCGGTTTCAAGGCTTTCACCTCATCTTCAGGGGAGCGCAAACAAGACTGTTTGCGCTCCCCTGAAGATGAGGTGAAAGCCTTGAAACCGATAGGGTTATACCGTCACAAAAAAAGTGGAATAAACAGTGTTTGATAAAAATAAATTACAATGTCTTTAAACCTCCACAACGTTAATGCCTTAACTATAAACAACATGTATATCATTTATACATCGTACCCTTTTACACCGGTCCAAAAATTGTTAGCTAGGTATTTAAAATTCGTTCAGTATCACGGACTCACCGAGATTCAAATTTCGAATTACTTTCGGAAAGAATCCAAATATTCCTCTCTCGCTCTCTTGTATTCAAAATTCAATTCTCGTATTCTTTCTTTGACGACAACCATCGCATGGGGTTTGGCCTATTTATGTTATGATTATTATCAATATGGGGATTTTACATAGTTCCTTTCGGAGAACAGACTCTTCAAGAGCGTTCTTAACTCCATTCGAACCTACTATAATTGACAGATTAAAAAAAATACAAAATAAAAACAATATTTTAAATGTAGTGTAAATATAAGATTATGGTGAATAACATATAGCAAAATAGGATGAATTTAATTGGTTTTTTGGGATGTCTTGTTTTGTTTCTTTGCCTTCTACATTTTTATTGTGCTTCTCCGCTTCTAATCATATTCCACCTTCGTACCATAAACAACAAATAGTAAATAATCTTTCAAATTGAGCTGTGTTTTTAATTCTTGGATAAAACACAGATGGCGTTACGAACTTGCCTGGGTCTTGTGTATTGTAATCTCCGGAAACGGTGATGTTAATTGGCCACCAAGATCATGTGATATAGTGGTCCCCAACCCCCGGGCCGTGGCCCGGTACCGGGCCGTGGACCAAATGGTACTGGGCCGCGCAAGAGCCTGCTTAAAAATCAAAAATACTTTTGAAAAATCGAACATACCCAATAAAACTTAATTATAGCTTAAAATAATTATTCCGTTGAAAACCCCTTCACGCTAAGTTACCACCGACCTTCCGACAATACCTTCGAAATAAAACAACACCACGCTACCATATGCATGCCGCATGCGGAGTCGTCCTATATTCCGAAGGCGGTCTTGCCGTAACTTAAACAAGGCAAATACTATATATTTTATATACTTTATATATACATACGAGTAAGATGTCCACAGTCGTCCTCTGTCGATCGAAGATCGAGTCGAGATGTCTATCGATCGAGATTTGAGATCACCTGTCTTTACTTTTAAAATAGTTTGAGCGCTACTTTCCAACCACAAAAGACCCACGAACTGGCAAGGAATGGATCCGGGACCCTTTATCAATAAACCACGCGAATCTAGCATGCCTGCGAAAGAAGAAGATCAACTGCTGGATATTGCAAATGACGGCAGCCTTAAAACTATGTTCGACAACAATTCTGCCGGTGTTCTGGATTAGAGTCATGGCGGAATACCCTGAGATTGCCACCACAGCACTAAAATCCCTATTGCCATTTCCGACATCCTATCTATGTGAAGCGGGGTTTTATGTAGTGACAGCAACCAAAACAAAACAAAGAAATAAACTGGACATAAGCAAGACACTTCGGGTGTCACAATCTCCTACTCGTATTACCCCCAGATGGAACCATCTCGTTTCAATGAAGCAAGCTCAGGGTTCTCATTGATTTAGCATTAAGTTAAAATATTAAATCTGTTTTAATTCATTTTTAAGGGGTAACTGTATTTTATTTTGAAGGCATGTTTAAACACGATTCAATCAATATTAAATCAAACCACATAAAATTTGAACATCAAAACTTTTAAAGAAAATAGATAAATAACTTTCAAGTTAATATATCTGCAAGATATCAGAATAACATTAAAATCCCGATATTAAACCCTAAGCATTCTCAAAATTCTTTTCTCTATCTTGGAAAAAAATACTTTCAACCTTCCGTTGAACCTTAAAAATATTGAAAATACCCATGAATCCAAAAGAAAATAAAAAAATTATCTGAAACTTAATAATCCTTCATTGTTATTATATATTTTTTCTTAATTTTTCCCACAAACCTTGTGTTTTCTCTAATATTATTTGTCACTATAACTTATGTACAACAGTTGTAAATTTTATTATTATATATTTTACAAATATATTGTTATTAAATTTAAAAAAAACTACATTCAATGTGTCCCCCCCCCCCCAGTGGGCCTCGGTAAAATTATGAAACGTTGACCGGTCCGCGGCGACAAAAAGGTTGGGGACCACTGATCTAATACCGTTGGACTGTTTTCTCTAGAGTTACGTGAAAAGTCAGGTATACAAGAATGACCTTCAATCAATTCCTGAGCTAAAGGACGAAATTATTCGCGTTATTGGTCAGTTAGAACCGCAATTATGCCAAAATGTCATCGAAAATTTTGAAAAAAGAGTGAACATCTGTGGAGCTGGAAGAGGTGGACATTTGGTGGATATTGGTATTGTGTTTGAATGTCATATATTATACTTCACAATGATCAATAAAAAGTT
Organism: Odontocerum albicorne; assembly: GCA_949825065.1. Taxonomy (NCBI): domain Eukaryota; kingdom Metazoa; phylum Arthropoda; class Insecta; order Trichoptera; family Odontoceridae; genus Odontocerum; species Odontocerum albicorne. The sequence continues at coordinate 10,366,966 of OX463865.1, forward strand.
TTATGAAATCAAAGCAAATTGTGTGTTTTATTGAAGAATAAAAAAAAATTAATAAAAAAAAACCGCTCAATTTGAAAGACCCTTTATAAACAGTTTTACTCTATTTTACCATAAACAACAAACATAATTATATAGTTAACAATGTGATGATACAGTAAGTTTTGGAACGCATTGTAATTTGCAATAAATAAAGTTGAATAAATCAAAATAACCGTGTTTTAATTTTATATTAGTTCATTTCAGTTTGAGAAATTCTGATAAAATAAAAATAGACTGAACAAGTGGATATATATACTCGCATACATGTTTAATAATTAGTTTTGAAATAATTTATTGTAAGCATTGTTATCTAGTTATATGAAGGTATTAACTATTTTAAGAAAGGTAATACGAAGATTATTCAAAATATAAATTATACGTAGGAAATTAAAGTTACGTTAATTCATAGATATAATAAATAAATTAGATTAGTTCTTAAGATATAAATTTGTATAATATATAAGTATAGCCTTTGAGTAAAGTGTTTTATTAAAGATGACTTTAGTAAATAAAGAAATAACAAGAAAGACGTTTTGCTTGATTTTCTGTTATATAAAAAATGTCATGAGAAATATATATGGTGTATACTACTTTTTTTTTAAATATAAGCGACCCCTTCATCATTTTATTTATAATTATAAAACTATGTTGCGTTAGTGAAGTTTTAAACACTAAGTAAGTTAACTAACTATTTATTTCAGTTACGCGATAAAAAATATTTACTTTTGTGGTTATATAAACTAGAGCAGTGCTTCTCAAACTTTCTGTATTCATAAAACAGCTTAGTTTTTCATTCCACTCCACCGAGATCCAATATTTTTTAAAATAAAATAAGTCCATGAAAGTTGAAATACTTTTACTTAAAAAATATTAAACAGTTGAATAACGTTTAAATTTCTTTTTCCAGGTAAGTAACTCAAGGGTGTCGCCAAAGCTGACGTTTATTGTCTCACAGTGACGTGTTTGTGCCACGTATGCCACGTGTCAACACTTCCTCTACGTGGTATCTCTCAACACGTGGGTTCTGGAAACAGGTTCGTTTTGTAATATCTATATCAAGGGTTTTCTTTTTTTTGTGTCTGTGAAGGGTAATACGAATTTTTTTTCAGTCCTACAAAATATTACTTTTTACTTGATGAAATCGAATTAAGGATTGTGATATAGAAACCATACGAGAAAATAGGAAGCATTGGCGCTAAGTAATCAGGTACCCTAGGTTCGATTCTTGGTTGATTCCATTCTTGACATGATTTACTTTTAGACTGTTTTACATTAGAGTTTAAATATACATTGAAATATTTTAAATTTCCTGTTTCTTTAATATATGGAACTTGTTTGGAAGTGCTCTAAAGGTAATCGTAACAGCCAGGAAACAACGTTATACCAAATTATTTAAAAAAAATGGATATATGCAGTTTTACTCAATCTATGGCTCCCGAACCAACGGTGGTCCGCATACCCTACTATATTACTAGGTTACTTCGAGAAAAAAATACAATTTATTAAAAATATACTTTTCATATGCATAATTTTTATTTTTTTATTATAATTTTATTTAATGTTATTATTTTTTTTCTAATTCTGTCTGATTTTTTTTAAATGTTGATGAAATATGTTCTCTTTGTTTTAATCTTTATTAATTTAACCAAAATACTGGTTTGCAACTAGTAAGAATAATAAATGGTTTATAAACAAAGAAAATTTGACAACCACTGGATTCGAGAGCACCAAAGTTCCTCTGGTGAGAACTTAACTCTCCATAGCACTGTATGGAGTGAAAACGTGAGATATATGTTAAGAAGATAGAAAAAGGATGAGATATACTCGCGTGTTAAATATTTTAGAGAAGGGTCAAGGACGAATGTCCTTATTTAAAAAAAAACTTATTTTATTGAACTCGGTATAGTTTACCATAGATTAAACTTCATGGAAATACACATGACGGATTTATTGCTTGAAAGCGATTTCTTCCAATCAATCAGCTTTTGTTTATTAATTATTGTCGGTATCTATGGTGCTATTTTTAAAATACTTTTTGACTTTAATAAAGTTAACAAAGAAAAACAAATACAAATCTAAAGGAAAACAGGGATACTGAGAATTTAATAAGAGTTACAGACGAAGAATTATTTTGAAATTAATAATTATTTTTTAAGTATTTTTCTTAAAAAATATGCTTACCATCACATTATTTTCTTTTAAAATTAGACAAAGAGCGCTTTACTTTCTTATCTTGACACACACCTTTGACCTCTTTTCATCCATACACGTTCTCAGATAACTTCTACAATTTCCTTGACGTTTTACGTTTCCTTGATTTAAAATATAATTCATTTGATGGACCCATATTTTCCTTGGTTGATTTCTACCACGCCTTCTTCTAGCATTAGTACTATATATTTGTTTTGTTAATCTTTCATCATTCATTCGTTCTACATGCCCAAACCATTTCAGTGTGATCTTCTTATTATTAATCACCCATCAGTCTTTAGTTAAAGTTTGTCCATAATTACTTCATGCCGTATTATGTCATACATTGTCACCAATTGCCGTATTATGGCATACAATGCTTCATGCCGTATTATGTCATTCATGTCATACATTGTCACCAATTACCGTATTATGTCATACATTGCTTCATGCCGTATTAAGTCATTCATTGCCGTATTATCTCATACATTGCTTCATGCCATATTATGTATTATTACTTCATGCCGTATTATGTCATACATTGTCACCATGTGTATTCTTCTAAATGCACGTTTTTCTAGTCTTTCTCGCATTTGTCATACACCATAGTTGGCACCAGAATACTGTTGTGTACTATTTATTATCCTAGCAAAGTTTGATACTATCCGGAACGAATATGTAATTGATAGTGTCAATTGCATATTCATTCCCTCGCTCAATATTCCTTGTAAATCTTTGTGAAAAAAGCTATACAAACAACAGAATTCCTCAACTTGCTTCAATTTTTAATTGTTCACCCATATATCGCATTTACTTTTTCTTTCACAATATTTTATCACCGTCAGTGGCTATATTCCATTTACTACGTTTCCTATGACTACACGCCATTCAATATGCCTCTTAACTATTCAATAATCTGAGAAAACACTATCCAAAGAAACAGTATTGTTCAACTTACTCCAATCTTTCGTTCATAACATATTTTTTGCGAATTTTGACTAACCATTAATTTTTAAACCGCAAGTTCACCTCTGTGAGTAATAAAAATCGAAACAACCCTTTGTTTTTTCTTTTCTTTTCACACGTTCCGACCGACTTTGGGGCTGAACTCAAGGGGTGATCTTAATGATGCATGTAAAGTCGGCCTTCCACCGTGAAGCGGAGTAAGATAAAGGGATGTCTGCGATGAGGAGAGATGGGGAGGGATGGAGAGTATGCTCTGATGCCGACCTTTATGTCGTATCACTACAATAAAGCATTTTAATCTCCTACAAAGCCCGACAACCCTTTCTTTATGACGGCTTTGTAATAGAGAGTATTAAATTTTTGGTATATTGTTCTGTGTGGTTGTACTGTTATTAAAGCTTTTTCATTTTTAATTATTGCATAAAAAATATATCTCTTGTTGGTTTTGAGTTACTATATACAGAAAGAATGTCTCGTATTCATCGATAGATATCATAAGAATGAAAAAAAATCGTTGGTAACTTCATTTCAAACTTGCTTAATTTATAAAATTAATTATGATTATAGTTTAGCGCATTTCGTTAGCTCGGTGATAATCCAAATTTCTTTAATGGTATGTTTTGACTGCATTTCGAAGATTAAAGTAAAAAAGTTGTATTCAGTACAACCTGGCAAAGCCTATTGCCATGTGACAACAAGCCTACCAGGTTGACCGATTAACCAAAAAAATGACAAAAAGGCCTTAAGTGAAAACCAGACTGTAATCCCTTTTTTTTTTTATTTAAAAAATCTGGGTTCTAATGGGAATCAAACCCGCAACTTCCGGACTGGGATAAAAGCGTCTTACTTCCTCAATGAAAAAAAATGTGATTCAAGTTAAAACAAAATGTGTACAATGAATAGAGGCGATACAGTAAGCGATAGTGTGTGTCAAATGTGGTTTCATTAAAAAATACGACACTTCAAAATCTGGATGGCCGATATCACTGATGATAATCAAATGAAGGATTTGATGATCAATAACTAGCGTTTTACGACACAAAAGATTTTCGAGATGGTGAAAATGTCTAAATCCACCGTCCACGACCGTATTGTGCAATTATGAAATTACTTCTAGACAACCTCTGTTATTTCTTTTTTATAATATATATTCAAAGCCTCGCAATTAAGTTGTTGTTTGTATACTGTATTCAGCTGAAATTGTTTTAACCCCTTTATTTATTCAACCCTTTATTGTAAAACAATCTGTTTGTGGTTCGTGGTATGGCTGATTATAATTTCGCTATTGTGGTTTAAAACAGTAGAGAAAATGACAAAGTGACTAGTTATACATCGTCAGGGGTAATATCTTCCAACCAATCAGACAAAATAAAAATAATAATTTATCGCCATGTGAAAATATCTTCTAGCCAATTAGACAAAAGTAAACAAAGAAGTTACATGGTCGAAAATATATTCTAATTATTTAAATAAAATTCATATTTAAGATGAGTGTGAACTTAAGGATGAGTGTGAATATAAGGATGAGTGTGAACATAAGGATGAGTGTGAACTTAAGAATGAGTGTGAACTTAAGGATCAGTGTGAACATAAGGATGAGTGTGAACTTAAAGGATGATGTGTTGAAGAAAGTGAAGAACAGCATTCTGAGATGTGGAACGAATAAACGAAAAAATACTAATCAAATAATATAGTGCAAATGTGAGTGAAATGCGCGTGACAGAAAGACTAATGAAAGAATGGGTGAATCAAGTGAATGATCTTTTGAAAGAAAAAAACGTAGAAAGTCAGAGAAAATCATAGCAATTATATGAAAATATATATGAATGTAGAAGAAGCTAAGAATGTCTGTCGATATATAAAAGTCTGACGCTTGTCCTTTCTACTTACTCTGAAGGGAAATGGCATGATGGTATGTTAACAATATGTGTAACAACAATAAAAGTAAGATAATTAAACATTTTAATAATAATTTTCCATCTGGAACGATCTGAAGTTCATCTGAATTAAATAAAATCTAAACACAGATGTCGTCCTAATAGCAAATTATTTCTGACGATAATGCAGATAGTTGTGATTTATAACAACAGATGTTGCACTGTTTTATTTTGTAAATAAATTGAGGCGCGCACTGTTATCACTATATTATAAAATTGAAGTAATTTATTTTTATAAAGAAATTTAAGACTTATCTCTAAACAATAAATAAAAAACAAACTATAAAAGACGGAATCAGACAGCTAGTATTTCACGAACCTCTTTCAGCACAGGGAAAAAATACAAGAATAGATAAAAAAACACAATTGTCTATTAAAACACAGTTAAAAAAAGTTCTTTAAAACTCCTCGAGAGACACACTGAATTCCATCTTGTAGATTTGAAAGCCTTAGATTGTTGGGAGTGCAAGGTTTCGATGGATGGAGGGTGTTACTGATGATGCTAGGATAGTTGAGAAATCCAACTGAAGAAGCCTGATAAAGCCAGAATAGAAGGAGTGGAGGTTCATTTCGGAGGCAGAGGTTGTTTATCAACCCTATCTGACCAAAAAAACTTCTATAAAACCCATCCTTTACCCTTTCTATCTTGTGCCAAGCTTTTCAAGCTGGGCGCCGCAACGTTTAACTCGGAATTAAATTTCTTAGTTTTATTAACTCAAAGACCGAAATGGATTTAACATCAGTAACAATCCAAGACTTTCTTTAGTAAGAAACAGTTTGATAAGTTAACCTTACCGAAGTTGAGAAACCTCAGCTTTACCAACATCAAGTTCATTATGACTTATAATTTAGCTGAAACAGAAACATTAATTCGTATAGACCGAATATTATTTAGTTATATGTAAACTTACTAGAAAGATTAATCAAACTTGGAAACATTGAACATAACTACAGAAATACTATGTCCAAAGCACGAGTATATATGAGATAATTTAAACTAATAACCAACGTTTCGAAAGCGTTTAACTTTTTGGGTTCAATCCGTTTACAAATGAATTTAATGAGTTTAATTTTACATTAGACAGATAAGATCTTATTTTGGAATCTAGAGGATTTTTCAATTTATTATTTCCCTTCAAATGTAGACAAAAATACTAACATATTTACCCCGCCAATAAGTAGAACTTACCTGTCATGTGTTCTCTCACTATACACTGTTGATAATTTATACTTGGAGTACACCTTACTTAATATACTACGAAGATAGGGGCAGGGGAATATTGTTGTGATTCGTAAGATAAACATTTTAAATTATAATAAACTACAAAGATGGGGGCAGGAGACTTACGCGGTGATTTGTAAGATAGATATTTTAAATTATGTTATAATGAACTACGAAGGGGGGGGGGGGGAATAACGCTGTGATTTGTAAGATAAATATTTTAAATTATAATAAACTACGAAGATGGGGACAGGGGAATAATGCTGTGATTTGTAAGATAAATATTTTAAAGTATAATGAACTACGAAGATGTGAACAGGGAATAATGTTGTGATTTGTAAGATAAATATTTCGAATTATAATAAATAAACTACGAAGATAGGGGCAGGGATATAACACTGTGATTTATAAGATGCATATTTTAAATTATAATAAACTACAAAGATGGGTGTAGGGTACTAATGCTGAAATTTGTAAGATCAATATTTTACACTATAATAAACTACGAAGATAGGGGCAGGGAAATAACGCTGTGATTTGTAAGATAAATATTTTAAATTACAATAAACTACGAAGATGGGAGCAGGGAAATAACACTGTGATTTGTAAGATAAATATTTTAAATTACAATAAACTACAAATATGGGGGCAGGGTACTAATGCTGTGATTTGTAAGATAAATATTTTAAATTAAATGAACTACGAAGATGAGGGCAGAGAAATAACACTGTGATTTGTAAGATTAATATTTTAAATTATAATAAACTAAGAAAATGGGGGCAGATAAATAACACTGTGATTTGTAAGATAAGTATTTTAAATTATAATAAACTAAAAAGATGGGGGCAAGGGAATTACGCTGTGATTTGAAAGATAAATATTTTAAATTATAATCGATTACGAAGATGTGGGCAGGAGAATAACGCTGTGATTCATAAGATAAATAGTTTAAATACGAGTAGATAAATATTAAGGGATAAATAAATATATGTAATGTGCTCTTGGCTCAATTTGACGCCTACCTTTACGAATAAAGGTATGGAAGGGCGGTTCTAAAAATTTGTTTCGGCCTGGAGTGTTGTATCTCTCACCATGTTATGGTATGTCCCTTTTAAATAAAATCACGAATATTAACATCTTACACATTTCCGATAATGATTTAGAAACCATTATAAGCTTTCTTAGTAATGGAAGTTAGTTGTTTCGACCGAACTAATATTTTTTGTTTACTAACTTTTATATTTTTGGTGCTGTATTTCATGTCTGTTTAAGCTTTATATGTTATTTTCTTTCTTGTTGCTGTATATAATGTATCTAAAGCTTTGTATACAATTGGGCTTAACCTGAGTATGTAAGCTTTTTGAAAATAAAAATACCTGATAGGCCGGGAGACAATATTGTCTACGGCCCTATTTCTCAAAACTTCGAACTTAGAACCACTTGAGTAGGCACGGAACTCACAATTCGTCATCGTACGTGAAAGAAATACTAAACCACACATAAAAAGTCTCCGACACCAGCACACATCTTGCGTTTGTGAGTAACGTATCAGACAGGGAAACTTTTTTTAAGCTTTTTTTTAACAGTTGTTTCCTATTGCAACTCGCCCTTTAGAACATATTCCACAAAAAGAAAATTCTTCAAATCGTTTTAATTTTTCATTATTCACCCAAGAATCGAAATTAATTTTCCTACGATTTTCCTTTTTGTCAACTATCTAAAAAAAAAAGGTGGAACGTCCATATAATAAACCGATACAAATTCCAATAATGATTTACGTTCAAGAAAATAACATTAATCCAACAAACCACTCCTTCCCTTGTTTACTGATTCATAACCCTAGAACCCTTTAATTTTCCATATTTTGGGTAAAATATGCGACCTCAACATGCAATATGTCTTCAAGAATTTTACCCGCACAGATTAAACGGTTAAGACATGGTATTTATATCTGGCCTAGTTAAATATACAGTAAAGCAGAATATATGGTAGTCAATTTAACTCTTCAAATATGTTCCAAGACTTTAAGAACCCTTTTCTATCACCATAATATTTTTTTCGTAGCTGTGTCATGTTGAGTTCACTTATATTTTATCATTAATATGGTACTCGTTAATAGCTGTGTCATGTTAAATTCACTTATATTTTATCATTAATATGGCACTCATTAATAGCTGTGTCATGTTGAGTTCACTTATATTTTATCATTAATATGGTACTCGTCAATAGCTGTGTCATGTTGAGGTCACTTATATTTTATCATTAATGTGGTACTCGTCATAGCTGTGTCATGTTGAGTTCACTTATATTTTATCATTAATATGGTACTCGTCAATAGCTGTGTCATGTTGAGGTCACTTATATTTTATCATTAATATGGTACTCGTCAATAGCTGTGTCATGCTGAGTTCACTTATATTTTATCATTAATATGGTACTCGTCAATAGCTGTGTCATGTTGAGTTCACTTATATTTTATCATTACTATGGTACTCGTCAATATATCCGAACTGATTGTTCGGACATATTGAAGATTGTACCTGAAAAACAATATTGTCTTCGATCTCATTAACACTTGCCACCCTGTGATGGATGGCAAGTGACCAGGACTAATATTTCATTTAATTATTCGACGTTTTAATACATAATATAATGATTTTTATAGCTAATTACAAAAAATAACCTAGCAGGTTTTGCATAACTTTGATTTAAAATATATATTTTTCACTAGACGCTTAGCGTACGGCGCCGTGGCTGACGGATTTTTTTTAGCACAGTAAGGCAAGTGTTAATCGAGTCTTCTTAAGAACCACAAACGTATGCATGAAATTTAGAATTCGTCATCGCACATATTTGTAATACTACGACACACGTGAAGAGCCAACAACAATAGTACAAGTCTAACGCGCGTTACTTTTGCTACCAGACGATCTCCGTGGCCTGGTGGTTAGACGCTTGTCTACCGATCCGGAGGCTGCGAGTTCGATCCCTGCTGGAACCCAGATTAAAAAAAATGAAATTCTAGTCTGATTTTCACTTAGGGCCCATTAAAAAAAAATCTGGTTGGTTGGAAGAGATTGCCGCGTGGCAATAAACTCGTCAGATAAAAAAATAATAATAAACAAAAATAAATAAAACTATACTTTCCTTTTATTGATAATATCTCACTTTTACTTTAATTTGTATGTATCCATAAATTTCATGAATGTGAATAATATTTTGAATATATTTTACAAACATTTAACGAACGTGCTTTATCTGCTTGGTTGGAGAGGTTTGCGCCTGGGCCTTTACCGCTTATGCCCACCAGAATGTATTTGTAAGGAAGTGTTAAATAAAAATAAAAAATACTTAAACTATTTTACCCGACTTAGACACTTCATTTTTCATTTAGGCTATCGAGCCCGAAGCCTCCGGATGGAAGGCTTTATAAGTAGCCTTTTTACATACATTTTCATATTGGAGTAGGTAGCGTGGATAGTGCCAGAGAGATGTTGATTTGGTGAGGAGTAGAATTTTGAGGTAGATCTAATATTCATTGATTGTTCCGATTATATCCAATAGGGGCAAAGTGACGAGGCTTTCGCTGATTCTGGTCCTATGGCGTTGATCGTTTTGTTTCTTAGTGTTAAATATATAGCTGGCATATGCAACTTGGCAAATCGCTGGAAGATAAACGTTTTTTTAGATGTCTTATCAAAATTTTAGATAATGTATGAAAACTACATATATAAGCTGTATTTCACCTATAGCCGAATGTGTTATTTTCGTATATCGAAAGATCTACAAAGGTTTCTTAGTAGTTCGTCTTTAATTAGTAAATTGTCTGCAGTTTTCTTACCAAATATGTGCTAAAGCCACTATCTTCCTATTCTTACACTTAACTTGTAAATTTTTATATTGTAATATTTTTAATCTGCCAACAATAGTGGATTCGAGGGCCGAGTGGAAGTGTCCAACAGTAAGATTTTTTACTAACTAACATATACTTGAATTCAACTTATAAAATTTATATTTAAAACTTTCAAGAGTGTTTTCGATTGTTTTATAATTAGGAACACCTTTAAGGAGATTTCGCTCTCTAAATGGCGATGTATAAAAGTCATTTTATTATTAATACTATTATGAACGATTTTTTTTTCAGTAGGGAGTTTTTTTAACATAAAAGTTTAAGGTTTTTTTTCCTGACTGCAATTACCATTAAGGAGGGGATTGAAGGTTCGAACAAAAGACTTTTGACATTAGGTATCGAATCACATTACAATCCATACCCATTCCCGCGGTAATGGCGCAGAATTAATCTCAGCTACAACAGTTTCACCCTCATTAACTAATTCATGATCTCTCACCCCCCTTTAGTAGAGAGCCATAGTCACCATTATTAATACGGTTCTATCATGCGATACGTTCGGAATAAGGTTACAATTTCCCGAAATACACCCTCATAAAAATATCTAACATTTCCCGAAATATATAAAGAAGATTTTTCGGAATAAAAAATATAATTTTTTTTATAATTATGGTTTAAAAATAACTCACGTTCACGATTAAAATCTCTATTTGAGGATAAATTAATTGATCCAAATCTCTATTTGAGGATAAATGAAACGATCCAAAATAAAACGGGTATTACTTATGTTACATTAATAAATATTTATTGATAGCGAAATAGTATTATTTACGAGGCTTTATTAAAAAACAACGAAAAATTTACGGGTATTTATTTAATCAATAATATTAATAATGTTCCCTTTAAAGTAGTCCTCATAAGATATAATACATTTTTGCCAACGTTTTTTCCAATCCGTTAGTGTAACGCACTTTTTGGAGTAGCCTTGAGCTCACTCAATGATTTGGCCTTAAGCTCCTTAATGGTTGCAAAACGTTGTCCTTAAAATATCCTCTTCATCGCCGAGAACAGAAAAACGTCACAGGGGGGCATATTTGATGAATATGGTGGCTGCGGCAAAACGATGTTGTTGGCTTTTGCCGAAAATTCACGAATCATTAGTGAAATGTGAGCCGGTACATATGATAAATTATCGTGGTGCAAAATCTAGGAGTTGTTTGTCTACAATTCTGATTTTTTTTCGGATTGCTTCCAATCATTTTTAAAATGAAAAAAATTCAAACGTGCCAAAATGCGTTGTATTTGCCTCTAGAATACAAACTGCCCATCCAATATGGCTGAAAATTGAAATATACATCACTAAAATGATCATTTACTGTACTATATACACTTTCATTATATTAAACTGGCGGATGTGTTGCCACATGGCCATCTCTTATATGAAATCGGAAAGGTGTTTTATTAAATAAATCCTGATTGAAACCATTTTTTTAAGTGAATTCCGACGGGAATCAAACCCACAACCTCCGGGCTGGAGGTCAGAAGTCTTACCAACTAAGTGACTTATTAAAATAAGGACAAAATATCAAGGAACACAGTACAATACTGTATTGCAAATACTTTCTTTTCATACAGTATAGCCCATCGGGGTTTTAGCCAAATAAAAAAATTCTAATAATTTACCTGAAAGATGTTTCAAGGATATGAAACATCAGACAAACGTATTTTGTTCCGAGCACCGCCGGGAATCAACACATAAACGACGTGGGGTGGGATATTTGTGTAAGGAAAATCATATTTTTGTTTTCTACCTACTAATACAGATGTTTTGCTGTCAAATAATTTGAAAATAACTAGTTGATGACTTGTGTTATACCTCAATAAAATGTCGCACAAAGAGCTCATAGACCCTTCTTAATAAATTCATATAGAATTGTCCTGGAAAGTATATTTAGAATATATTACATTATTATATTACAATACATTGCATCACATTGCATTACATTGTAGCACATTGCATTGCATTGCGTCACATTGCGCTACATCACATTGCATTGCATCACATTGCGCTACATTGAACCACATTGCATTACACCGCATTACATTGCATCACATTGCATTACATTGCACCACATTGCATTACATTGCACCACATTGCATTACATTGCACCACATTGCATTAAATTGCACCACATTGCATTACATAGCATCACATTGCATTACATTGCATCGCATTGCATTACATTGCACCACATTGCATTACATTGCATTGCATTGCATCACATTGCGCTACATTGCATCACATTACATAACATTACATCACATTCGTCGTCGTTGCTGGGCCTCGTAGTCGAGGATCCCCTCGCTATTCCAGCGTCAATTCAGTTAGATAGCGAAGCTGTTCCGTAGAGTTTTTTTAAGTGAGTGAGCTGTTGCACACCAGCAAACTCACCCGCCACACCGCTGTACTGGATTCGATGACACACCGAAGTGAGACGATCGGAGCACACCGGCATGTTTTTTACCTTTTCTTTTGGTTGAATAGATATGACCGAAGTCAAAGGTATCCCTTATACTCTCGAATACTAGGCGGAAAAAATACTTGTGTCAATCGAGGGAGATAGTATATTATATTACATCACATTACATTACATCACAACACATTACATTACAACGCATTTCGTTACGTTACATTACGTTATTTACAACAGGTATACGAAATTAATGACTAAGGTGTGAATGAGACGGCTTCGTCATAGGCCTTGCCTAGCAAAATGGTTTCATACACCCGCAAAATGGAGTCCTTTTTGCATTGTTATGCACTTGTACTCCATAGTTCACATTTCCATTAAAAAAAATTATTTTGTAATGTACTGTGGATATTAAATATTTCAATATCAAATTTTGGTCCGACTATGGCTTCGAAGGACGTGAAGTATCGTATTGTCGACTGACCTATATGGAGGCGTTTTATGGCATTCCTGTGTACATGAAACGTAATGGGTAATTGAATATAAACACAGAATACCACTTATTTGAAAGCTCGTTCGAATAAATTTTAAATGGATGTACATCCGTCCCTCGATTTACACGGGTTTTTACGCGGTTTTACAAAATGTTTTTTTTAAAAGGGAGTTTTTTTCTAAAATTTAAATAAATCATTGAAGAAGATAGTCCTTATTAATATTATATATAGTTTAACTACTAGTCAACGGTGCCAAATTCAAGGCGAATCAACGGAACGATTACTATCGTTATTATTACCAAATTTATTTACTGCTATGAATGTGAGCGAATTACTTAAATCAGCCAGAAAATTGGTAAATATGGTAATAAATATTGATAGCGACTTTGAAACAACAATTGTGAAGAAGCAGAAAAAACAGTGGATTTAGAAGATAGCAGCGAAAATGCTGAATAAAGTAATCTCGTTTCTCTTATTATGTGTGTGAACATATTATGTACATTTTTAATTCCTTCGCTTTTTAAACTTTGTTTATAAGAATTGTATGTATGTGAATTTAAATTTAAAAAAGTAATAATGATAATTTATTTAATTTCTTTGTACAATAATTTATTTTTCTACGCGTTTTTTTTGGAACCCCCATCCCCACATTTCGTATGAGCTCCATGTATTTTTTACGCGGTTTTTTATATCCTGGAACCTATCCCATGATTTTGTATGAGCTCCACGTCTTTTTTACGCGGTTTTTCGCGGAATGTATCTACCGCGTAAATCGAGGGACGGGCGTAATTGCTTACTCTTGATTCTCCGAAATTTCATTGTTCGACTGGCTAAAAGCCGTAATTTGATTGGACTCGTTGTTTTGGAAGTGGACAGACTTCCTCAGGTCCCAATTTTAAAAGATTTTTAATCTCACAGTAAAAAATAACTTATTGAAATGAAATTTTACATTGACGTTAACAAATCTTATTTCTGAAAAAAAAAAACCCGGATGTTTTAAGATTTGGGACATTTGACATATAATATAGAAACATTGAATAACGGGTCAAATAAATTAACAATGAATTACTGAATAAATTGTTAACTTTGAATTTCATTTTTGTATCGTGGAAACTCTAGTTAATTCAATGATCGACCGTTCCATTGTATGAACTTATTTTTCAACATCAAACGTAAGTTTGAAATGCAATTTCGCATTATTTGAGTGTGTTTGTTAGTAAGAAAATATAATATTGCACATTTCTATTTAATTTTGTTTTTGTGTGTGTATTTTTTTGTTGTTGTATGTATTGTATTTTTAGAGAACAAAAGAATCACAAATTTAGGGCAAATTTTGGATTTTATTGGGAATACAGATAGACTTCGCTTCGCTCATCCATAAATATTCAGTTTATTAAATTGTAGATTCAAGATGGAACAATATCGAAATGATTAATCTAGATTCTGAAATGGTGTATTCTGAATTATTATGTAGATTTTATATAAACAGAAATTTGCATCTTCATCCACGTTTATCGATTGGCGTTCAGGGCAAACGAAAGATAACGTCGTTAAGAGGAAAAAACATATTTTATTTAAATAAAGACACCTACCGATCTATCTCACATTTTAAGCACTATAATATGTAACATAGTTTAATTGTTTAAAAAAATAACTTAATTTTATCTAACTAACATACATCTATTATTTTATATTAAAAACCTAACAATGACATTTTTTTTCCTTTTCGACGATACCTAGTTGACGCTCGAGCGCTACTATAGCTGTCAGACGTGTTTGTTCTTTTCTGTTTGAAATTTTATAGTAAATTGTGATTTATTAATTTTTTGGGTATTCCTAAAGGTGTGGAAACTATTTGATATATATTCATAGTATATCTCTTGATAGTTTTTCATTTTGGTAAACGTTTCAGTTTCTTGAATAATATTTCAATTCCATCGCTCTTTATCTGTTTCATGGGTGACGTTTACTGCCTTAGGAAGCACTTGATGACAAATCTTTTTGAGAAATCTTATCAAAGTTTATGATCACAGCCCACAAACACCACACTCCACTTAAATCAATGACTTGCATTTCAATGGGATCGATTTTTGTCTGCCTCCAAATATTTGAAATTTTGAGAGCGTTTGCAGCTTTAGAAAGCATTTGAAAACAACTATTTTTAAAAAGTCTTAACATTTGCCTTACTGTGCTAAAAAAATCCGCCAACCACGGCACTAGACGCTAAGCGTCCAGTAAAAAAATGTATTTTAAATTAAAATTATGCAAAATCTGCTAGGTTATTTTTTGTAATTAGCTATAAAAATCCTTTTATTGTGTATTAAAACGTCGAATAATCAAATAAAATATAAGTCCTGGTCACTCGCTATCCATCACAGGGAGGCAAGTGTTAATAAAGTTTATAATTATAATCGTATATGAACACTACATCTAAACATTTTACCTCATTTGAAGCCGAATAATACATTAATATCACATATCGAAAGATCTTCAAAGATCGAAGTATCTTTATAGCTTAAAAAGTACTTAATCTAATGGCCACAGCCCCCACTTTTATTTCTTGATAATCAACAAATTATTATTTATATTGAATATCAACAAATTATTATTATTTAATTTTTTATGGCATATTTAATCTGTCGAAAAATGTAATTTCGGATTCCGAGTTAGGGCATCCTTGATAAGATAAATTCTTATAATATTATTAATTAATTCTTAAAATATAAAGGACAAAGGTAACAAATGCTATAGAATCTCTTTCTTTAATACTTTTTTTTTAATATTTCGTTAAAATAAATTTAACCTTTGTTATTTATTTTTAAACTAGCTGGTAAGCCCGTCCAAAAACATTCGAAAAAAGTAACTAAATACTTATATAATGGTTATACTTACGTTGGTAACAATGGAAGGAAAAAAATTGACTGTAGCATATTTCTTTGTATACAACATTTTTTTATGAAAGTGTAATCGAATTCTTCCAGTTATTTTACTTGATTGGCCCCAGGATTAATTTTTAAGTCAGCTCGTCTTCAAAATCTTTAGAAAATAGAATAAAGTTTATTTTTATTAAAAGGAAATTCACCCACGCCTCGTATTAAACTTGATTTGCGGAGTGCCTATCGGTGGGACAGGATGACATTTTCATTGAAGTTTTGAAGATATTTTTTTTTGTATTGGCTGGTTGATTTTTGTTTTTATAAAGGCTCCGTCTGTGTCTCCTCACTGAATGCTGTTATTGTTAAAGCAGAAAAAAGTTATCTGGTGTGACTGATGAGGATCTTAAAGTTGTTGCCAACATTCTACAGAATGATGTAAACTCTCTCCGTTATGAGAGAAAAGTACGAACCTGGCAATAAGGTATAAAAGTATATTTCCATACAAAAATTTAAACAAATAAATAATTAGTCCAGGGATAACTAAAAACTGGTGTAATGTAGATATATTATACGTCATTTTCATGCTATTCTCTTCTTGAGACTTGTTAATTGTAATTATTATATTGTCTGCCCTGGGGACTTACGAGAGTAAATCCGACCTACCCTTCCGTTATAAGCACAAGCTCCCGAAGCATTATATGTTGCCTGACTAGTCCAGCTACAGTATTAACTGGGACGACCAAGGTCTGAGTGAATGTGATGGAATACAAGTAGCCTGAACGAGTGGACTTGTTTTTGCTAAATAATTAGGGAAATAATTGTTATCTAGTTATAAGTAGTATGTAGGTGCTAATTATTTCTAAGATCTCATATATTAAGATTGAATAAATAAAATAAAATGATATGTAGGAAAATAAGATTAAGTAAGTTCATAAATTATAACACATAATTAAGATTAGTTAAGTAATAAATGTGTATATAGGTATAGCCTTGACAAATGTTTGTACAATGATTTACTTTGTTTAATAAAAAAAAATTATATTGTAAATAAACATTTTTACCTTGAAAACATGGTCCTTATTTACTGGTTCATATTTTTCTCCCTTTCCGGAGAGGCAATGTCAAAAAGCCTTGCCCATAACACCAAATAATTTTTACCTTGTAACATTAACAGCATTCGGTGAGAAGACTATAATAACAAAACGAAACCACCCAACACGAAATAAAATAATCTTCAAAGCTCCAATGAAAACGCCAACCCAAATACCCTACCGATGGGCACCCTTCCCCACCATTTTGTTCAAAAGCGTCAATTGTAATTGCAAAAGCCAATATCAACAATGACAGCAAATCAATTTCAGTTTGTTTTGTAAATCTGTTTACTTTAAAAATAAAATGTATCCGAAAATTATTGTAGAACGACGCTTCTCTATATAAATATACGGTTTGTTTCATTTTCACTTCGCCGTTACAGTATGTTTTGTTTAATTTTCGACATAACGGCATTAAGTAAAATATAAAATAGATCATTTTTATTTTTCGTCCTTCTACTTTTTGGAAGCCATAAGTCATGGCATCTTGAGGGGTAAACATGGATGTCCTTTTCAGGTATAGGTTCTTATTTATTTTATTTATTTATTTATTTTTTTAAATTAATTTTATACATGACAAGAAATATACATAATTTACGAAACAACAACAGGTATTTTAATTCGGACGCATGATTTTAATAGATCTGGGTTTGTTGCCTTTCATTTGTTGTGTCCCCAGTAAAATAGGCTTTTGCCTGTATCTCACTGAGGACATATAGCATGAACAAATAAATTGAGACTTCTTTCCGATTTTCGATTACATAAAACCCCGTTGCAAATTCTTCTCAACGTGGCAAACAGTGACACTCAATTACATACGAGTATGTATACATCACGCGAAATCAAACTCCTCACGCTTCATCACTCCAGGCAGACCAAATTATTCATCCCACAATATATCGCACACAATCATAAAACAAAAAAATACATATGTATATAAAAATATAAATATTAAACAACAAAAAACACCACACTCAAGAGCTCACACAAACCTCTTCCACAAGTCATTCCTCTTGCGAGCCCAAGCACCCAAACTCCTGTCGCAACAACAACCACGCTCCGATCAACTGCCTAAGCTGTTTTCCTTCTTTTACCTTTATTGAATTCGGCACCTCATTGTATGTCATGGGAGCTAAATAGGCATATTGCCTTTGGGCAAAATATATTTTTACTCTAGGAATGGTGAACATTGGATCAGTTGCCTTGTGTCTCTGTTGAGTCTGCATCTTCCCTTCCTCTCGATGACAGTGCCAGAGAATGGATTTGAGATGAAAGTTGGCTATGTTCAAACCATAATTAAGATGTTAATTAACCGTGACCTATAGCGCTTTGTATGAAACTTGTTTTATTAACCGTGATCTATAGTGCTTTGTATGAAACTTGTTTTATTAACCGTGATCTATAGCGCTTTGTATGACACTTGTTTTATTTACACTAGAACCAAAGTTAACTTATTGCCAAATAGCAATTTTTCCGAACCAGCAAGGAAACATGGCGGGATAGTATGATTTATCTTAACTTGCTCGTAAGTTGCACTGGCATTAGTGATTTATCTTAAGTTGCTCCTGATTCCTAGGCTTTCCCTTCTTTCTACCATTAATTTATAAATTTTCTCTTGTTGTACTGAATTTGGAACATAAACATGAATAGATCATTCATTACATACAACTAATATATAAATGTTATAATCATGTTAAATTATTTTTATCTATGTTATCTTTACGTTCTCTTGTATCTTAGAATTGAATTAATCGTGTAACATCGCCGTCTGGCAATTTACTCCGACCGAACTACTTTCCGAATATTACTTTACATACTCCAGCAATGCTTGGATACACTATTTACTTTTACGAAGAATATTTACTTGCTTATTTACTTTAAAAAAGTATTATTTACTTATTCACTACTATCTATTATAGTTTTAAATAGTGTGTATGTAAGTGTTAACTATTTCTAAGAAATAAAAAAATAGGTTTATAACAAATAAAATGACATGTATAGAATTTTAATTAAACAAGTTCATAGTTATAATACGAGTATATAAAAAAGAAGATTAGTTCTTAGGATATACATTTGTATATAGGTATGGCCTTTACAAATGTTTGTATTATATATTACTTTATTAACCTTTCTCTTCCTGTGCTAAACAAATCCGCGCGTTCCGGTGCTGTGTCTTCTATACACATCAACACACGTGCAAAAATGAGCGATTTAAAATCGGAAAAAATAAGAATATTCATAGTCAATCGCTTAAATTAATTAAATTTGAAGTCAAAAGTGATAATAATTGAAATTTTATTTCTGAAAACATGAAAAAACCATCGGCCGACGTTCATAAAAGGGGCGAAGCGACCACCTCAAACGAAAGCCCGAAGCGAGCGAACTGAGATTCTATTTCTTGCGTTCCCATATACCGAAGTAGGGTGAGAGAGAGACGGGAATAGCGTCGCTTCCTCACCCATAGTGGTTTT
Source organism: Odontocerum albicorne (assembly GCA_949825065.1). Lineage (NCBI taxonomy): Eukaryota > Metazoa > Arthropoda > Insecta > Trichoptera > Odontoceridae > Odontocerum > Odontocerum albicorne. The sequence goes on from OX463865.1 coordinate 10,386,573, forward strand.
TTAGGATGAATATACCTACGTCACACACTGGCACACGTTTGATTGTATTGGTGAATTTATTCCCGATTTTCACAAACTATCTCTGATGTGGCCGATAAGTGCTAATTATTATTATTATTGTTAATATTATTTTTTCATTTCATGCGTAAATGTATTACGGAGGAATACCTAAAGTCTGAACCCAGTATTTATTATATTTATAGATATATTAAAGTTTTTAGAAGCAATGTGTACTAGTTACACATCACAGGGAAGGAAGGGTTAAATAAAAATATAATGAAACTTATGTTATGTTTATAATTTAAAGCTCAAGAATATGTTATATATTTAAATATATACGAGTACATATAAAATATGTATATACCATCTAGCAAATCAGGCAGAAAGGAGAAAACGCCAGAATTTCGTATTACGGTACACATTTTCGCCTCCTCTTCACGCATGTACATTCTTACACAACTCCTACGATTTATCTACCTTTTTTACATTCCCTTCTTTCTAAATATCATTCACTCGAATCAGTCATACTTTCATTGATCTTACTGTCCCATTCATTCGACTGGGGTTTGCGCATTATATTTGTTTTGTTAATATTTCTTTGTAGAATTGTTCTACATGCCCAAACTATCTTTGAGTATTCTTCTTGGTTTTTCTCAACACATCAGCTTTAAGTTTGCATTCATCTCTAATCCCGTCTTTCCTTCTTTTATCACATACTATCACCTCATATATTCTTCTCAATGAATGCATTTCTATAGCATTTATTCAGCTCTTTTTACTGTTTTCCACGTCCACGCTTCACGACCTCCGTTGTTTAGTTGATAAGATGCTTGTCTCCCAGCACGGGGGTTGCGGGTTCGATTCCCGTTGAAACTCAGATTCTTAAAAAGGATTCTAGCCTAGTTTTCACTTTAGGCCTTTTTAACACCTTTCTGGTTGGCTGGAAGATATTTCTACATGGCAATATGGTTTTTATTTAGGTAAAGGGATGAAGGTTGTGCTCGTTTTTCGATCTGATTTTATTTTTACATTAAACTATACGTTCAAGGTCAGTTTCACAAGTGAAATAATTTTACTAGGGGAAGGCCACGAGTATTTTGTATTTCGTGACTTCCACGTGTTACTGCGAGGGGAACTGATATCGGGTTATTGGTAAGTCTTGGCTCTCATGTAGCATTAACCGATGGGTTATTTTTATGTCGAGTTACAAAATATAAACTAAGTGTGTTCGATTACGTAAGTGGTGTTGTGGAAATGTTACTTTTTATATGTATTCGTTATTTTTTTTCTCAATTAATTAAAATTAACGATATAAAGGGTCTTTCGAATTTTGCGAGTTTTTTAATTCAGTTTTTTTTAATTCTTGAATAAAACACGCAATTTGCTTTGATTTCTAAAAACTTTTTATTGGTCATTGAAGAATAATATATGACATTTAAACACAAAAAAACAATATCCGCCAAATGGCCATATCTTACAGCTCCACAGATGTCCACTCTTTTGTCAAAATTTTCGATGACATTTTGGCATAATTGCGGTTCTAATTAACCAATAACGCAAATAATTTCGTCCTTCAGCTCAGAAATTGATAAAGGGTCATTCTTATAGATCTGGATTTTCACGTAACCCCAGAGAAAATAGTTCTACGGTGTCGGATCACATGATCTTGGTGACCAATTAACATCACCTTTTCCGGAGATTACAATACATAAAATAATTCTCAATTTGAACGCATTGTTGTATTGTATATGACTTTATTTTTATAAATGTCATACATTACACTTCTCAAATGTCACAAGACCCAGGCAAGTTCTCGACGACATCTGTGTTTTATCCAAGAATGAAAAAAAAATTGAGCATCATGGAAGCCCCTGTTATATTCCAAACATAGTCAGTCTATCTAATTGGTGGTGATCTACTTTTGTCTTCTCGTCTCTTGACAGTGACAACCTATCCATATTCTCGTCTTCCGTGCGTGCTTTATGGTTATTAGAATAAAATAACTATACATTTAAACATTCCCCCTCAAATCAAATGTGTTGCGATTAGATATCGGAAGATCGACAAAGATATCTTTGTAGTTCGCCTTCTCTTGGTAAATTTATGGCAACTATCTTAAAAAATATGTTTTTCTAAATTCCTAATCTATTGACCGCTGCCACCACCTTCCTATGCACACAGTAAATATATTTTTTTTAAATATTTTTATTGTGTCAATTGAAGTGGGTCCAAATCCCAAGTTTAAAGCATTGGAGGAGATTTTCTTCTTCTTGACGGCGTTCTATAAAATTATCCTAGTTTATTATCATTTTTATAAAAATTATTCTATTGACAAAAAATAATAATTATTATTACGAAAAATTAATTCAAAGATAACAAAAACAATGCAATATAAGAAAAACTATAGACATTAATATACATTTCACGTAATTCATAAGAAACAATTTCAATCATATGCTACTAAAAGGTCTGAGCCAATCTTGTACGATCCCTTTAATCAGGCATTACCCCAGAGTAAAGAGTAGACACCCAAGCGGGGGCAGCCCGTACCTACATAATATCTGTTCAAATGACATCATGTGTCATGTAGCTCATGACTAAGCATCGTGACTCCCATGATAGACTCTAACGACTCCTCTCCAACCATTCCTGCATTCCGCGGCTCGAAGGGCAGTTGTTAAGGGTAATCCAGTTGCGTCTCTCACTTGGTCAGTCCAACGCGTTGGGGCTCTTTCTTTTGTGCGTCAACTTTTCACGCTTCCAGTAACCACAAACCTCTCCAAACTATCTCCTTGGCCATGAGCTATATGCCCAAATAATAATCAAATAACATCCAAGGTATATAATGATGTTTGCGTTGGGACTCTTCCTTTTGTGCGTCGACTTTTCACGCTTCCAGTAACCACAAACCTCTCCAAACTATCTCCTTGGCCATGAGCTATATGCCCAAATAATAATCAAATAACATCCAAGGTATATAATGATGTTTGCGTTGGGACTCTTCCTTTTGTGCGTCGACTTTTCACGCTTCCAGTAACCACAAACCTATCCAAACTATCTCCTTGGCCATGAGCTATATGCCCAAATAATAATCAAATAACATCCAAGGTATATAATGATGTTTGCGTTGGGACTCTTCCTTTTGTGCGTCGACTTTTCACGCTTCCAGTAACCACAAACCTCTCCAAACTATCTCCTTGGCCATGAGCTATATGCCCAAATAATAATCAAATAACATCCAAGGTATATAATGATGTTTGCGTTGGGACTCTTCCTTTTGTGCGTCGACTTTTCACGCTTCCAGTAACCACAAACCTCTCCAAACTATCTCCTTGGCCATGAGCTATATGCCCAAATAATAATCAAATAACATCCAAGGTATATAATGATGTTTGCGTTGGGACTCTTCCTTTTGTGCGTCGACTTTTCACGCTTCCAGTAACCACAAACCTATCCAAACTATCTCCTTGGCCATGAGCTATATGCCCAAATAATAATCAAATAACATCCAAGGTATATAATGATGTTTGCGTTGGGACTCTTCCTTTTGTGCGTCGACTTTTCACGCTTCCAGTAACCACAAACCTCTCCAAACTATCTCCTTGGCCATGAGCTATATGCCCAAATAATAATCAAATAACATCCAAGGTATATAATGATGTTTGTGTTGGGACTCTTCCTTTTGTGCGTAGACTTTTCACGCTTCCAGTAACCACAAACCTCTCCAAACTATCTCCTTGGCCATGAGCTATATGCCCAAATAATAATCAAATAACATCCAAGGTATATAAAGATGTTTCTCAAAATAACTTTTACAGACTATTGACCAATCAAATGTCAGGATATATTCAAACATTCATTAATTCGTACTCCTATAATATTTTATAAACACACAAAATACACTTTACACCCAATTTCACTGTTTCCTATACATATAAAAGGTATACTTAAAGAAAACTTTTGTTGTAATGAAACACGAACTTTTTAGATAAAGGTTGAAAGTAAGATGTGGCGTCAATATATGAAAGAATGAATAAAAATGGCATAGAGTGAATGTTTTATCTAAGATGAGGAAAGGAGCATTAATATGGTTAGGACATGTGGACAGAATAAAGGGTGAAAAAATGACTTAACGAGTATACAAGTCAAAAGCGAAAGGTGTACGAGGTAGAGGTAGACAGAAGAAAACCTGATTCGATCAAGTAGACTAGATTTTGAAACAATGTTAATTTTGAGTAACATGAATAGTAGATTATTGTGCGTGGCGAGATGTGAAGGAAACGAAATATATGTGCTTTCCAAATCTGTGGTCTCCGATTCATTACCCGACAGGGGATAGAACTTTTTTTTCTGCATTTTTAATAAAAAATTAAATGAAATATATTAAAAATGTTCAGCTTGATAAGTATTTTATTTCTGTAATTGAAAACTTCTCGTTCCGATTCGTCTTGTTAACGTTTTTTTTTTTTTTCAATTATCTCAAACCCAATTTGCAAGTTATACAACGTCTTTAAAAACTCTCCGATCCACTTCTCGAAGTTCCGATAATTTTCATTTTAAACTTTCTCATAAAAAAAGTTAAATACTAAGGAATTTATTACCAAAGTAACAAAAAGCTTACAAAGTTTCGAATAAATAAAAATGAAGGCCTTCAAAATAAAATGTATTTTTAATTCTTAGAAAAATGAGTTTCGTACTTTCTTGTTTCGTTTTTTAATAACTTTTTGCAGCTAAAAATACTAAAAGAAATCACTTCTTAGATCTGTGTAGTAATTTTGTATTCCATAGTATTTCACTTTTTTTTTCTTTCAAATGGCATTTTATATCAGAATTACTGAATCTTACACATTGAATAGCGTGACTGGGGGGCTATGTTGTATTCAGACTCAGTTTCGGAGTCTTCGGTTTTAGAACCATTCAATTAGGCACATAACTCGCAATTCATCATTGCACGTGTCAGTAAAACAAAAACACTCTTACACTTACTTGTACGAACTCTTTTACAGTCTTGGATCCTTTTTTCGGATACAATCGCGAATCGAACCCGGTACCCCGGCTGCGAGTCAAGCGTCTTTCCAACTATATCAAGGAGTTTTTCATATAGCACTTTTATTGGCTACAATAGCTGGTAGGGGGTGTATTACGGAGCTTCGTTTAAAAAAGCATTTGCTAAGCGCCATTGCCTACCTACCTAAGATGACCATAGAACTCCTATAGAACACTTGTCATTCTAAAAGGCTACCACTAAGCGCCATTACCTACCTACCTCAGATGATCATAGAACTCTTGTAGAACACCTGTCATTCTAAAAATCTACCACTAAGCGCCATTACCTACCTACCTCAGATAGCCATAGAGCTCCTGTAGAACACCAGTCACACTAAAAAGCTGTCACTAAGCGCCATTACCTATCTACCTAAGATTACCATAGAACTACTGTAGAACACCTGTCATTCTAAAAAGCTGTCACTAAGCGCCATTACTTAAATAACTCAGATTGGCATAGCCCTCCTGTAGAACACCTGTCATTTAAAAAAAACCGTCACTAACCGCCATTACCTACCTACCTCAGATAGCCATAGAACTCATGTAAAACACCTGTCATTCTAAAAAGCTGTGACTAAGCGCCATTACCTACCTACCTCAGATATACATAAAACTCCTGTAGAACACATGTCATTCTAAAATGCTGTGACCAAGCGCCGTTACTTATCTACCGCAGATTGGCATAGACCTCTTGTAGAACACCTGTTATTCTAAAAAGCTGTCACTAACCGCCATTACCTACCTACCTCAGATAGCCATAGAACTTTAAAACACTTGTCATTCTAAAAAGCTCAGATGGTCATAGATCTCCTGTAGAGCCTCCAGACTATGTTTCTTCAGTCCGATCGATCGGTATATTTGTGTGAAATTCCATTTTCTTTCAGAGCACAGACATTAACATATCTTCGATCAAAAGATGAGAGAACTCCCTTATACTCGTATACCCAAATCTATCCAATCTATGCAATACGGCGAGATATTTATGGCATTGACTGTTGCTGGTTCTGCGGTTTAAAATGATTTGCCTTTAAATGTTTGAGATATGGGTGGCATGTGCAGCTTTAGGAAGCATTTGAAGACAAACATGTGATGATTATACGAGTATATAAACACGATATTTAACCAAAATCCGAATGTATTACATCGGAATATATATCGGAAGATCTATAATATAAAGGTTTTTTTATAGTTCTATTCCCTTTGCAAGTTTTGTGCCGTTATCTTACCAAATACGTTTTTCAGAACATGTGCAAATGGGAGGAAATACCTAATCTACTAGCCGTAGTCGATACCTTTCTATCTCTACAAACAAGTTATATATACATTTATTTTTAAATATTTTAAGATGTCAATATTCTATTTTTATCTGTAAGAACGCTTTTGTGAAGAATCTGCTCTGTAATCGGCGCTATATAAAACGTCATTTTACTATCTTAAAGAATTTTCGGTTTTTCATCTTAAAGAAATTGGTATTTTTACGACACTTTCCTTGGTCTTCCACACCTTTCACAGATTAAATTTTTCAATCTTGAAATACACAATTTCATCCCAGCGTCTTCTTTTTCTCCGGGAATAATTTATTCCTGTGTATCTTGTCTGAGTGTATGATGTAACATAAGTGGCCATCCAGGTTTGTGGAAAAGGAGTAAAGGAAAGGGGAAAGGGATTATGTAGATACTCTGAATCAGCTTTACTCTCATTTAATATTCATGTAGGAGTAACATACAACCCTTATCGGAGGCCTTTTTTGGGAGGGTAGCTGCACTGTGTCAAGGGCGTGACAGGGACTTTGAAGGGTTGAAATACGCCTGTACAATAAAAGCCTGCTGGTTTTATAAAGTCTACCGTTCATTTCTTTTTTCACAGGGAGCGATAGAATAATAAATGAGAACATACATACATACTATCACGTATTAATATGTGAAACGTACCACACATACTACTTCGTATCAATATGTGAGACGTACATACCACCACGTATCAAATGTGTAACATACGTATCATCACGTATGGATATGTGAAACATACATTCCATATATACCGCCACGTATCAATATAAAAGACATATAAAGATTCATGCGTGTCACCACATGTCAATATGTGAGGCAAACATATTTATTATCACGTATCAATATGTGAAACATACATTTCCCCACGTCCCAATATGCAAAATACACACTTATACTCGTACATACCATCACATAAACATGTGGGACAAACACAAATACTCGTACGATACAAATACTCGTACATACGAAAACCAATAAATATGTGAGACATACATACTCGTGCATACTCGTACCATCACGTGTCGATATGCGAGACATACTCGTAGGTACATATATATCACCATGTGAAATAAACATACCATCACACCATTTCCCTATTGGGTTAGTCAGAGAGAACAGTGTGCCAAATATTACTTTCACGATATACTTCTTTCGCCTCCTCCATATCTATGTACGAGTATCTCATCATCGTGCTGCACCTTCTCTTTCTCTGTGCTTTCCTTCTTTTAAAAAAATATTGACTTGATCCATACTTTTCTTGATAGTCTTCTACCACGACTTTTACTTATGTTTGAGTTACATACATTTTTGGCGCTCTTTTATCAACCATCCGAGAGCGCCAAACTTTCCAATCTCGCTATACTTCCTTCACCTCTTCTACATCCGTACATATACACCTAATATAATTCTCGGACTTTTTTATAATTCCTTTCAAAATATTATTTAAATTATTCAATAATGATTTCCTTTGTTTTACTACTACCATGCCTTCCACTGTCATTTGCACTAAATATATTTTCTGTATATATTATATTTTTTTGTGATTCTTCATTTGTTCGTTTTACATGGCCAAACTATCTCAGATTGTTTTTTTATTATATTCAACACATAAACCTTAGGTTAACAATGAACCCTTATCATCTCATTCCATATTTTATTATAGATTGGCACCTCATGTATTTTTTTAAGTTCACACATTTCTAGAACATTTATTTTAGTCTTTTTCTACGTCCATATTTGTCTCCCATGCATCAAAATTAGTACAATAATACAATTGGCACCATAATAAAAATATTGTGGACCATCATGTTGGCAGAGTTTTACTACATATAAAACATAGATGACCATGTTTTCTCGGTTAGCATTCACGATCCTAAAGGGTCTTTCAAATTGAGCCGTGTTTTTAATTCTTGGATAAAACACAGATGGCGTCGCGATCTTGCCTAGGTCTTGTTACATTTGAGAAGTATAATGTATGACATTTATAAAAATGGAGTCGTATACAATTCAACAACGCATTCAAATTGTTGAATTATTTTATGTATTGTGATCTCTGGAAACGGTGATGTTAATTGGCCACCAAAATCATGTGATCTGACACCATTGGACTATTTTCTCTGGCGGTTTGTGAAAAGTCAGGTCTATAAGAATGACCCCCGATCAATGTCTGAGCTGAAAGACGAAATTATTCGCGTTATTGGTGAGTTAGAACCGCAATTATGTCAAAATGTCATGAAAATTTTTGACAAAAGAGTGGACATCTGTGGACCTGTAAGAGGTGGACATTTGACAGATATTGTTTTTTTGTTTAAATGTCGTACATAATACTTCAATGACCAATAAAAAGTTTGTGGGAATCATATAAAATTGTGTGTTTTATTCAAGAATTAAAAAAAATTCATTAAAAAAACCGATAAATTTGAAAGACCCGTTACAATAATACAATTGGTACAATAATAAAAATATCGTGGCCATCATGTTGGCAGAGCTTTACTACATGTGAAACATAAATGTTCATGTTTTCACGGTTAACATTAACGGCCCTACATTTTTTAATGGAGAGACAACTACTCTCGCAGGGAAAATCAATTGTGACCTACAAATGATATCCCACATTAGATCGTCTATGCGAAGACCATATTAAGCCTACCGTTCCGTATGAGCAGACTATTAAAGTGCAGTATTTTCAGGAATTATGTGTTATGCAGCCAGGTGCTGGGATCACAGAAGTTGGTTCTCAGTTGACAACATTTGGTTCTAAGTTGACACTGAAGTTGTTTCTCAGTTGACACAAGCCATTATCACGATACTCCATCATCTCTTTTAAAACGGAGAAGATAAAAATACTTCAGTGCTTTGTGTTATGCTATGTTTATTGGGTGTGAATTTACAATATACGTTCACAACAAATTCACTGTGCCTTATTTGCAAATTTTGTTATTTTTTTTATATTATTTGATAAAATGTCTTTTGTTTATGGATTAAGTTGTAAATTAAAATTTAGGTAAGGTTAGGTTAGGCTAGGCTAGGTTAGGTTAGGTTAGTTTAGATTAGGTAAGGTTAGATTAGATTAGGTTAGGTTAAGTTAGGTGCAAACATTTTTTCCTTATTTTAAATTGACTTCTTATAATTGAATACTTTATTCAAATACTTAATTTCTTGGTTAATTCATGTTGATTCCTTAATCTGTCAATAACATGGGTTCAAATCCTGAGTAAGAGCGCCCTTGAGAAGAGTTTGCTATTAAAGCGACGCTATATAAATTGTCCTATTCATAATTTGTATTTATTTATTTTATTTATTATTACACATGACAAGAAATATACACAATTTGCGAAAAAACAACAGGTAATTTGATTTGGACATACAATTTTAATGTATCAGGGTGTGTTGCCTTTCATTTGTCGTATCCCCAGTAAACTAGGCTTTTGCCTGTATCTCACTGAGGATGATAATTATTAAAAATAATCATACTCAAAAACAAAGGATAGTATAGAGATATTTTGTTTTTATGCTGTTAAATAAAATAATTTAAAACGTCTCATTCATTCTTATAAAACGAGTTCCCATAGTATTTTTCTTAGTTTTTCTTTAAGAGTTGTTTTTGAAAAACACGCAAACACTTGAAGCTACTTTCCTAAGTTTTTTCTCTCAGAGTTGACATATTTCCTTGTTTTCAAAACGAGAAAACTTTATTCTCTCCGTAATTGGTTCACATTTCTCTTCATTCAAACTTTTTCAAACTTATTTTTTTCCTCACAAAACAGAGCGACTTTTGCACATTTTTAACTTGAAAATCAATATTCTCCTTTATTTAAAAATCGGAAATTTATTGCATTTTCCTGTCATTGTCAGCAAAACAAAAGATAATAATCAAAATTTAGTTTCATCATAACTGTTTTAAGTTTAGTTTATCTATCATTATTTAAAATAATGAGTCCCAGAATTTCTGTTTTATTCTATTATTGAAAGTTCTGTAAATTTATTTTATTTATTTATTTAACACTTTTATTACAAATACATAAATCATTCAAATGACTATCCATAAACACATACGTGAGCATATATATATGCGCACGGATCCCACAAAGACCGACCTATATATACGAGTATATATTGAGACCAAATTACTAGTGGACATCCATAGCTGTCATGGCTGATCTGATGCAAAAGTAAGTCAACACTTGACACTAATGACAAAACCGTTATCCACTTTGAACGGATTTCTCCAGTTACACAAAGGAGGTCTGCTTCTAGCGTTAGCTTATTCATTAGGAAGAATATCAGCGAGGATTCTTCTCATACTGCTAGGCGGTACCGAAAATATATCAACAGTGTCATTCAGTTGGTTCAATATCTCTATACCACGCTTGACTGAGTGTTTAACCATGATATTTGTCACGAAAGTTGGTATGTAGAACAGAGGGTGATTCCTTGCACGGCTATATTTATTGGGTACATATAAACTTAGTGCTTCTAGAATCGCGGGACAGTTAAAGCAACCTTAAGTAGGAATATAGCAATGGATTCTTTCCTTCTTGTTTCGAGGCTTCTATAGTTACACACCGCGAGAAGTTCGACATGGTGAGCATATTTTGGGTAATCACCCTTTTTTCTGTACCATAGATATCTGGTACAGATATAAAAGGACGATTTTTCTGTACCATAGAGGAGGACAATGATGGTTAGCAGTGCAAATTGTTTTTCTTATAAAGTGGCTTAAGGTCCTAGAGTTCAAACAACCCAGCAAGTTGCCAGTGATTTCACAGAAAATTTCAAATGCAACAAAACTACCCTTTGACGCCACTAGACCGGAGTAGCCAACCGGTCCGAAGATGTACCGATGTAAGGCTAAGTGGAGTTCCCTTCGGAAATTACTGACTCGATTTTCATCGGAGTACCACAGAATGTGCTCTGCAGATTAATCCAGATGTCCAATTGCAAAAGAGCGAAGGGACAAGATTAAAGCTAAAAAGTTTGCCATTATAGCTCCCGTGGCAATAAAGAAATTGGGTAGTCTAATAATTTGGTTGTACCCATGGAGAGCCGAGGCACACCCTGGTGCAAGGAAATAATTCAAATGTCTATCTTCCCATGGAGAAGGCGACCAACGATGTTGCCAAGTCGACTTCTAGGCAGGCAAATTGGCACAAACCATTCCAGTTTGGGTGGATTTCCTATTTAAAAAATTTAAAAAAGGCCGAAGATGCGTTAGGAAGATGACATGCTAAAACTTGGCGGTCTAACCTAGCAACGACCTGTTGAGGACAAAAAGAAGATGCGAGTACTGGGGGAAGGTCCTCGCTCATGAAGCAGATGATGGTTGATGGTAATGGGAATGGTTATATATAAAGTAGTGATCGAATTTGCGTTAAGTAGCTAGTTACTACACAAATTGAATTAAAAAGCTTCCAGACTGATCATACCCCATTTGGCTGATTACATTAACAACAGCGATAATTTTTTATTACGCTTTCAGAAATGGCCTTTAATATTTTAAACGACTGGTCATAATTTAAATCCATTACTCGGATAAACCATCGCTGTACAAAAACGGATGAAAAACTTGCTCGTTATACGTGGATCTAAAAAGTTTTTATGGACTCTTTTATACGGACAGACGGTGCGGCGCGAATAACATTCAATCAAAAGTTTGTCTGTCGTCCAATGCTGAGGCTCCCCGTGAATGTTTGTGTGGCACTTAGTCAAAAGACAGCCAGAGATAACTTTGAGAACTATTACCACTGTACATGGTGTTAAAAAAAAATTATTTCCCTAATATTATACCATTGTAATTTGTTTAATCAAACACGGTTTATTCCACTTTACATAACGGTATAATCCTACCGGTTTCAAGGTTTTCACTTCATCATCAAGAGAGCACAAACAAGACTAAATTATGTTGCATCTGGTACCATTCAAAGTGAGTAGCATGGCGTAGGGTTCGAACCAATGATAATCTGCACGGAAATCCAATAAGTTACGCTATGCACCTATTTTTAATGTGGGTACTCGAAAATAGCAATACACCAGTCTAACAAGAGCACTACTTATAACAAACCAGGATCATTCCGCCTAAAGAAAGCCTCAAGATAGTAAATAGCATCACGTGTAGTGAGGATTAATGTAATTAGTGAAATAACACAGTAACTTATTGATAAATATTCACGAATTAAGGAAATTGTATAATAATATAATAATTCGTCACCATATTGGATCAATTTGATACTATCGATTTATTTAACGAAGTTGTTAGTGACCTCAAGCTATAAATTATTTTAAAACTGACCACTATTATTAATTCCGAAACTGTTTAACTATATTTCATCTGCAAAGCTTTCCAAACCTCTACAATTTCGAAACCTCAACAAGCAAGCAATAAACCATCCCTATTTTATATTCAACAAAGCGTAAGCATTTCAATACTATGCTTTCTCTGACGTCACAGAGCGCTATATCTGGGTCATGTCAGCACACCAAAGGGGATCAATATTGTTAGCAGTTTTGTGGTGGGAAACCGAATATCCACCCTGTATATTGAAGGATACTCGTATATGCACTATAGTTCCAAACTGTATAGTATCAAACTAAATTTATGTTCAATATTCTACTATATATAGCGTGTTGTTTTATTTCATAGGCGATCCACTCACTCTTAAATAATTTGAACCACCACATCAAAGTCACTTTGTATAAGGTGCGTGACCGCGCGATAACACACTGAACTTCCGTGTGGAAGGTCATCGGTTCAAACCCCGCGCTATGCTACTCCCATCAAATGACAAAGGCATTTTATCCACTTAGTATTCGGGAGTGTAAGGATACTTATGATTTTGGTCAAATATACAATATTATTTAAAAAAGAGGAAGAAAAACACATGCCGGTGTGTTCAAATCGTCTCACTTCGGTGTGCCATCGGATCAAGTATAGTACAGCAGTGTGGCCGGTGAATTTGCTGGTGTGCAACGGCTCACACACTTAAACAAAACTTTGCACAGCTTTGCTTTCAAACTGAATTTACATTAAATGGCGAGGGGATCCTCGATTACGCGACCTAGCAAGGACAAGGACTATGCAATGATATGAGGAAATATTATAAAAAATGACAATTTTATCCAATCTAAAGTTTGACCTGATTAAACTACAATAATTATTAATCGATCTATAAGTGGAAAAGTTCAAGTGAGTGAGAGTGAGACGTGGATAGCGTCGATTCCTCACCCATAGCAATTTTTTAGAATGAATATACCTATGTCACACACTGGCACATGTTTGATTGTATTGGTGAATTTATTCCCGATTTTCACAAAATATCTCTGATGTGGCCGATAAGTGCTAATTATTATTAATATTATTTTTCTCATTCAATGCGTAAATGTGTTACGGCGAAATACCTAAAATCTGAACACAGTAATTGTTATATTTATAGAGATATTAAAGTATTTAGAAGCACTGTGTACTTGTTATACATCACACGGAAGGAAGGGGCAAAGACAACCGAAAAGCACGTTATCTATAGGTTCATCATCCAAATAACACTCGCAGCCAGGGTCCTTCACAATACCCATTATGTAAAGGGAATAAGCCACTACGCAGAATATGGTTGTTGAATATTTCAATAGATTCATGTGTGAATGCGTCGTCGCAGTTGCTAGGCGTTGAAGTCGTGAATCCTCTTGCCATTCCAACGTCATTTCAGTTGGAAAGCGAAGCTGTGCCATAGAGAGTTTTTGTTTCTTGCGTTTCTTTTCTATTTTTTAAGTGAGTGAGCCGTTGTACACCAGCAAAATCATCGGCCACACCGCTGTATTGAATCCGATGACATGCCTGAAATGAGACTATTAGATCACACTGGCATGTTTTTCCTTTTTTTTTTAAGAATTTAAATAAATATATATTTATTGATAGCAACTGATATGCACACATATAAATACATTCCGAAATCGCACATATCATATATCTTAAGATAAACTTCAGAAAATACATTTAAGAGATAAGCTATCCTTGGGTCACCCATACATAGCGATGGAGGATGTGCAACAGATGTAACACATGGAATTAGTGTGGGATGGATGAAGTTTAGATCAATGACGGGAGTTCTATGTGATCCGAAAATGCCAGTAAAGTTAAAAGGAAAAGTATACCAAACGATTGTCAGACCCGCGCTCCTCTATGGCTCCGAATGCTGGACGATGTATAACTCTTACTTTAGGCAACTAGAAACTTCTGAAATGCGCATGCTAAGATGGTCAGCTGGTGTGTCCCTAAGAGACAAAATAAAAAGCTAACGTATTCGTGGAAGCCTAGGTGTTACAGACATCAACAGTAAGATAGAGGAGAGGTGATTGAGATGGTATGGGCACGTTGGACGCAGAGCACCCGATCAAATTGTGAACCAGGCAATCTCCATGGATCTTCGTCGAATAACAACCAGAAGAAGACCAAAGAATTCATAGGTGGTGCAAAAAGATAACCTGATGCAGAGGCACGGCCTGGGGGACGTAGTCCGGGACAGAAGATCATACAACCTGAGGACGAGGAGAGCTGATCCCAACAGTCTTCGCAGACAATGAGTTGAGATGGAGCCAGGGAGAAGAGATGAAGAGATAAGCTATCAAAAAGTCTGGGCTCATATACACCCCATCAATGTAGGGTGAGGCCAGCCGCGAGGACATCAGATATTTTTTCAGCCTATACTATTGATATGACCAAATTCACGTGTATCCTTATACCCTCGAACACTAGGCAGAAAAATATGCTGTGTCATTTGAGAGGAGTAATGCAGTACGAAATTCGAACCATATGAATATGCGGAAGATCTACAAATATTTATTTGTAGTTCGTCTTCCCTTGGTAAGTATTCTGCGGTTTTCTTACCAAATATGTTTATCTGAATATACGAAGATGCGGGGAAGCCCCAGCCACTTCCTTTTTATCCTTACACTCAACTGATTTACATATTTATTTTGTAATATTTTAAATCTGTTAAAGTTGGTTCAAATTTTGAGTTAAAGCACCTTTGAAAACAGTTCTCTCTAAACAGGACTTTATAAATTGTCATTTTATTATTATTATTAATACCCCGTTGAGAGCCCTTAATGGCCACTAATAATAAGAGGCCACACCTCACCACCCTCCATAAAAGAATATCGTCCACCAGAGGGGCGATGTTACCCCCGATGGGAATAAATAGCTGGTGTAGATAATAAATTCATGAAGTTTTATAAGGTAGCTGATGTCTGATGAAAATCACCAACGTTAAAAGAAATACTAAGCTCATATTAATATTATAGTCAATAACATGTGGACTAACAAATGAGAACAAAATAATAGTTCGAGTCATACAATTTTAAGGCACACAATGAATTTTTAAATGAAAAAAGTTGACAGGTGAATCAAGCTTTTGCATTATCAGGTTAATCGGAATCTCATATGAAATTTATTCTTCAGCATATTCAAATGGTTTTATTGGGTTAAATAATGCGGTAGTTTCCCATTGCATTTCGCACCGCAGTAGTTTTTTAGGAATTGAATACACGTTATACGTATTGTGTGAGCCCTGGTGCGAGCACAGTTTTTTTGGGGTGCACTTGCGAATGTTACGTGGGAATAAAAGTATTGTCAAAATATTTTGGGATATACTTATGTCGATAGGAGTGGAGAGAGTCCACATACAGAATAGTAAAAACATAAAAGCTGAAGTGGCCAGCCTCTGTGCTCTTCCATCAAGTTTAATTTGTGGGTCCGCGCAATTTCCGAGGTGTGGCTGATGTCCGTGTACTGATAGCTACTTGGAGTCTAAAGTAAAGGGAAAAAATAACAAGTAAAGCTTTTGCATTATCAGGTTATTCAGAATCTCATATGATATTTATCATAAATTATTTCAGCACTATTTAAAAAATAAATAAAGATAGATTTTTTCTTGTTTTATACGAGTATAATACCTTTTAACGCATCAATATTTGTGATTTCGACATTTGACGAATATGACAGGAAGACAATATTGTCTTCGGCCCTAGAAATTGAAACTTCGGGATTAAAACTACTAGAGTAGGCATAGTACTCACGATTTGTCATTGCATGTGTTGTCTACACTACCGCGCGTGAAAAGGGAACAATACTCAGACACGTACTCGGCACGTCCTAGCATTCTTAATGCCAGACGAGCTCTTTTACCAGACTAAGAACCATTTTGTTTATTATTTTATAGAAACCATCGAGAATCAAACCCGAAACCTCCAGGTGTAAGTCAAACGATTTACCAACAGACCATGGAGGTCGTTGGCAAGACTAAGCGACGACCTCTTCGGCCTAGTTGGTACGACACCTGTCATCTGACCCGGCGATTGCGAGTTCGATTCGCAGTGAAACCCAGATTAAAAAAAAAGATTTTTCAGTGTGACTTTCACATAAAGCTTCATTAACATATTTCAGATTGATTGGAAGAAGTTTTTCTATGGTAATAATAGCATAAGATAGTACTGTATACCAAATAAAATGTTTTACCTTATTCGCTCGGGCGCTGCTATAGCGTGATTTGTTTAATAATTGTGGGTTGGAGATCCGGGTAAAATCTTCCTTCAGGAGAATATGCACTCTAAACGACGCTATATAAAATTGTCCTTTGAAAAAAAAAAAGTCGAATAAATGCCGTTGAAATGTATGCACTGAGAAGAATTTATCGTGTGTGTCTGACAGAAAGTGGATTTAATGGATAAGGGATGAATGTTATAAATTAAACCACAATAACATTTAAATTTCTATTTCCAGGTAAGTACTCCACAATTTCTTCATAAGGGTGTCACCGCATCAGAGGTATATTGTCTCACGGTGGCGTGTTTTTTTTGCCACGTCCCCTCGTACGTCACGTGTCAACACCTGCTGTACGGTGGCATCTCTCAACACGTGGATACTGGAAAAAGGTTTGTTTTGTGATCTCCGAATTAAGGCTTTTCTTTTTTTGTCTTTATGAATGGGGCGTTATATATATGGTATTATGTTTTAATCTTGTATTAATTATATATGCTTGAACCGAATTGTATCATTATCTGCAAATATGGCAGTTCACAACAGTATTTTAATACCAACTTTGATGTATGAGTGACGTAGAAAAATACTGAAAGAAGCGAAATAAATGCTGAGAAAATACGTGCACTAAAAAAACACGATGTGACAATGTTTGATGGAATATAGTTTAAAGTTATAGGGAATGAATTAAAAATTAAAGCTGATGTATTAATTAAGATGAAGAAGTGCACTCTGAGATGGTACATATAGAACTATAAAAAAGCAAAAAACAAATGTGAGTAAGAGGCGTGATAGAAAAAGATCGAGGAAAGTATTTTTGAAAAAAGATATTTGTTGAAAGATGGAAAAGTCAGAGAAATCATACGAGTTGTATGAGAATGTATATGGATTTTCAAGAGATGAAAGAAGTGTCATGATAGAAAAATTTGGCGCTCTGTCCTCTCTTCCTATCTGACAGGAAAATAGCGTGTTTGTATAATGTGTACTATAAAGCAACATAACATACGTGTAAATACAGAACTACATAACACTCTGCCTGACGAAAGGACGAACATATTAATCCTGCTAATCTTGACAACCTTGGAATGCGCAAGAACCACCTCCAGCACCATATCTCGAAGACATTATATTTTTAACTATTGCGTGTCTTGAGTATCCATGTTTCAACGCTATATTGTAGGGCAACATCGTATTCAAACCAACTGATCATCTTGATATATTAAAATGAGTGATTGCTGAAGTACAATAGCTTTGTACAAAATAAATCAATACGCGCACTGATGTCTTCCATTTAAACTTAACCACAGGTGATATATATCACATCGCTATTGATAGCTGAATGCCTGAAGGTAGTCGTCCGAAAAAAATGAATTCTTGTAGATATGAACTTTGCCTTGTGACAGAGTATAATTACCAACCTATAAATAAAAGACACCTGTGCCCGTATTGATTATTTTGTGAAAGCCGTTGCACGTCAGAAAGCACACAGTCTTGACATATTTAACCCAAAGTTCCGATGGCAAATCCATCAAATATCTAAGATGAGTACCAGTTTATTCTACTGTAGATTTACCTTAGACAATATTGGAACGAACACACGAAAATACTGATTAGTTGGTTCTAAGAGTTTCCAGAAGAAGAAAAAAGCCTCTAGCTGCCGATCAATAATAGTCAGTCGTAAGGGTTCGTTTCCTTTTGGTTCCCAGATTTTTTTAAAAAGTGCTTTACTCTGATTTTCACATAAATCTTGTTAAACGCCTTTTTGGTTGGCCGAAGAAAATTTTAATTGAGCAATAAATCCACTTAGTTGTACTGCATACAACAAAATTATTGTAGAATGCAACCTGATGGATTCATTAGCATTAGCAATTTCTTCAAATCAACTAGAATAAAATATTTTCTTCTCCGTGACGTCAATGCTGAGGAACGTGACAAATCGTTCAGCATATTCATATGATTTTCTTGGGTTAAATATTGCGGTGGTTTCCCATTGCCTTTCGCACCGTAATAGATTTTTAGGAATTGAATACATGTTGTACGTATTGTGAGCCCTGCTGCGAGCACAGTTTTTTTTTAGGGTGTAGTACTAGGTCCCAGATAAACAGTGCACTGCGAATGTTACGTGGGAATAATAGTATTGTAAAAATGTTTTCAGATATACTTATGTGGATAGTAGTGGAAAGAGTCCACAGACAGGATAGTGAAAGCATAGAAGCTTAAGTGACCAGCCTCTGTGCCCTTCCACCAAGTTTATCCTGTGGGTCCGCGCAATTTCCGGGGTTTGGCTGCTGTCCGTGCACTGATAGCTACTTGAAGTCTAAAGTAAAGATTTTAAGATATCAACGGACCAGCAGCTTTCGAATTTCTAGGCTACCCTAAATTGGTCAATTCTATCTACAAAATACTATCGCTTAGCATCTTGCTACACTCCAGAAATATATGGAAAAGGCCATAAGTGGTTGCAACCATGAATTAGTTGAAACTTAATATTTATAAGCTTGCATAACAAGACTGCTCAGATTAAGGTATTGTATGGATTTTCATGTGACTTTGGTTACTTAAGTAAAGTAAATAAGTTGTTCTTGCCGGGATGAATTGATTGAATTGTGTGGATTTACGTTGTTGTATTGTCCGACTGTTTTTTCCTATTGTTTGACACTATTTGTATGTTAATGTTGGATTCAATATATGGTATTGTTCATTTTTATCTTTCTATCAAAAAGGTTATTTGATCGTTGAAATGATGTAAAATAAATATTGAGAAAAAAAAAACACATTTTTTTACACATCCTTTTGTTTAAAAAAAATAACATATCAATCATTATAGAACTCGTAACCTCCGGGTCGCAAGAGAGACATGTTACCAATTAATTTACGGATCAGATCGACAAATTTTCAGTCACTCATTCATACGCACACGAGTATAAATAACAATAAATTGACCTTTAAATTAACTTCGGCAAGACGATTTATTTCTTGTTAAAAATAGCTCAAATAAAATAAACGAATGGGTAAATGGTATGAAAGAAAAAATATGTGATAAATCTAGTGTGAAATATTTTCTTTTGTAGCTTTTATCTTGTCTGTTGATCTTTTACCTCAAAAAGAGAGAGAGAGGGAAAATGTTAGTTGGGCATAAATTTCCCTATCGCTCGGTGGAATCGCTCAGAACTTGTTTAATTCGTTGGAAAAAGCAGATACCGTTACAGATTTTTTTCATTGTTTGGCAACCCTTTGTGATTTTGCTGGAATTTTTTTTTAACCTGTCAAAACACAGCCATTGTATTGTGTTAGACTTTCGTCATATACAGTATAACGTGGAGGGTTTATCTGGTAGGTGAATTTTTTCCCAATCAACCAGAAAAAAATATCAAAATATTCACTAAAATACATATCATCACGCCATGTTACATGCGGGGTAGGTAGAGAGAACAAATTTACAAAAGTTTCTATTCAAGCGCAAAACTTTTCCATATTCATATATTATATATCGTCACGCCCAACCTGCTATTATTCATTCTTTTCTCTTAGCCTTCTTTCAAAATCTGGTATATTTGGTCCAGCCACGTTTTTCTCAATCTACCTCTTTTACGTACACCTTTTACTTTTGACTTATATACCCGCTTAGTCATTCTTATGTTGTTCATTCTCTCCACATGTCCAAACCATTTTAAAACTCCTATATTCATCTTACTTAAATCTTTCATTATTCTATGCATTCATTTCTGGTGGCTTCATTGCGCCTTCTTTCAAACATTGATACTCCATAATTTTTCCTAGTGTACGCATCTCCACTACATTAATCTTACTCCTGTCCTTCTTCCGCCTTTTTAAAATCTGGTCCATTTGATCTAGCCACGTTTTCCTTGGTATGCCTCTTTCACGCATACCTTGCACTTCTAACTTGTTTAGTCACGCTTTCGTCATTAATTCTCTCCACGTGTTCAAACCATTTTAAAGCTCCTTTGTTCATCTTACTAAAAACTTCAATTTTATCTTCTTCTTAAACTTTCTGTAGACTCTCAAGAGTCTGTTACTGCAGGATTGCCCTGTGATGCTGAGCTTCAGCTATCTCTCCATCGTTTCGGGGGTCTCCCTGGCGGACACCGTCCATCCGGCACCCCATGCAGAACTATATATGGAATTCTTGTGGAATTCATTCTCTGTACATGTTGGTACCAGTATCGTCGACGCTGTCGTCCCCATCTAACCACATCTTAGACCTCACAGACCTCTCGGATTGTGGTGTTCCTTACACGATCACGCAAAGTCTTCCCAGCAATAGCGCGCAGAGTTCTCATTTCCGTTGTCCTTAGCATACTTTTTGTCCTGACAGTGTCCGCCCTCGCTTCGATGCCATATGTGAGGATAGGTCGCACACAGGTCTTATAAATGCGTACCTTGCTATCCGTTATCATATCTTTATTCCTCCATATGACATCTCTCAGGCAGCCCGCCACAACTACAGCTTTATCTACCTGAGGCCTTACTTCTCTGGGGAGGTCATGAGAGCTGAACAGTTCACTGCCGAGATATCTGAACTGGGTTGCTTGTTCAATTTTATCTATATATTCATATCTGAAGTCATTATTTCGCCTTCTTTCATACATTGACAATCCACACATTTCCCACAAAACTCTACAGCCTTTAAAACAATTTTATGTCATATTATACAAACATTGGTTTATATATAAGTTTGAATTATGTTATATTTAAAAAAATATATATATCTCGGAAGTATCCTAGTGGAAGACCTCAACCCAGAAACCAAAGTCATGTGCAGAATTGAAACATCTCGTACGGCTTTTAATAAAATGAGAAGCGTATTCTGCGATGATAATTTAAACTTGAAACTTCGACAACGGTTAGTCAAATGTTACGTTTGGTCAGTGTTATTATATCGAGTGGAATCATGGACCCTCAAAGTTAGTAGTATGAAACGACTGGAAGCATTCGAAATGTGGATACTGGTATAAATAAGTAGCATTGGGGATCTTTTTCGGGCTGCCGGGGAAAAGATGCCTACTCTCAGGTGATATTCAACGTTGGGGGGACCTGACATGACACTAGGAAGAAGAAAAAGTTATATTTTACTTGAATCTCTTGACGTACACATGTTAAATGTCTTATTTTCATTATTTTACCAGTTAAAGATCGCAATACTTTTATTTATAATGCTCTAATTGCCTTTGCTCTTCGATATCATTCTCAAAATCATAATGTATTTGATTGGCTCCCTTAAAATTAATTGTGTTTCCATTGTATGAGAGATTTAAAGAAAAAGATTTAATAATTAATATTGTGAAGCAAAGTCATGATACAAGAAGAGTGTAAAAGAAAAATTAGATGGAATATATGGAGCAGCAATAAAATTCGATGGAATATATAGAGCAGCAATAAAATTAGATGGGATATATGGAGCAGCATTAAAATTAGATGGGATATATGGAGCAGCCATAGAATTATATGGGATATATGGAGTAGCAATAAATTTAGATGGGATATACGGAGCAACAATAAAATTAGATGGGATATATATGGAGCATCAATAAAATTAGATGGGATATATGGAGCAGCAATAAAATTTGGTGGAATATATGGAGCAGCAATAACATTAGATGGGATATATGGAGCAGCAATAAAATAAGATGAAATATATGGAGCAGCAATACAATTAGATGGGATATATGGAGCAGCAATAAAATAAGATGGGATATATGGAGCAGCAATAAAATTAGATGGGGTATATGGAGCAGCAATAAAATTTGATTAAATATATGGATCAGCAATAAAATTAGATGGGATATATGGAGCAGCAATAAAATATTAGAACATGTACAAGAATTATGCTATTTATGTCGAATTTTCTCAGATGATTTCAAAAGGCGTGTAGTGATAAGAAATTGATCACTCAAGCATTTTTCTTCGAACCGCACAGTATCAAAATCTGCTAAAATGATAGTCCATAACTGTATTTAAGGACCTAATTTGAAAAGTGGACGTTGAAGTAGATTGAAAAAACCCGAATAAATGCTTTTAAGATAAAATCACGTGCGCTGAAGAATGTATAGGGATTACAATGTATGAAAATGCGGAATTTATCTGAATTTCAGGCTGATGTGTTGAGTAAAATGAAAAATGACACTCTGAGATGGTTTGGGCACGTGTAATGAATAATGTAAAAATACTAATCAAATAAATATACAGTGCAAATGTGAGTAGAATACATGGTAGAGCAAAACCAGTGAAAGTATGGTTGGATTAAGGGAATGATGTTTTGGAAGAAGAAAAACTTAGAGAAATTTTAGGCGTTGTATGAGAAATTGTATGGATGTAGAAGACACGAAATATGTTTATCGGCAAAGGAAACTCTTGAGCTCTGTCGTTTGCCTTCCCAAGCAGGGACGCGACGTGATGGTATGTATGTTTTGCTTTAACAGTAATATCATAAACCATCTTAGTGTCGGTAGTGTTTATGTAACCATAATGTTTTACCTAATTAAAAAAACAAATTCAAACCCACAAAAAATACAATAAACAAATTAAAATAAAATATATCATTTCCTTCATTTTCTATTATTTATTATTATTCAAAACAAAAATAATTGAATTACGAATTTCCGTTCTAAATTCAAACCGCGTTCCAAGTTCAAATAAATCAATGCTTCACTGCGAGCCGATTGGTCAGAATATCTATGGTAATTAACTGCCGCGCGGGAAAACTCAAGCGCGGGAGTTACCTTTTTCAAATTACAGTTTTATGGCTTGCAAGGGGGAGGGATTGACCTGATTTTGAATGTTAACAATGTCATTATATTTTTCAGCACTTGTGGTCTCGTGGTTTGGATATTGTGTACAAAAGCTATAGTACTGGGATTAAATCCCGCCAGTTTAATAAACTTTTGAGTTTTTTATTTTTTATTATCATTTTGAGTTTATTAGGGAGTTATTTTCCACCCGAGGGCTTCGGGCTCGACTCCTAATAGAACCTGAATTAAAGGATCCCAGTTTGGTTAGATATTGTGACCATGACTTTGGGTTTCCCAACATTAATTCTCAAAACTTTCTCTTAGATTTCTCATACAATTTACTTATCAGACTCAGTAAGTTATCCTTATTGTCTTCTTATAAAGGGTCTTTCAAATTGAGCCGTTTTTTTTAATTATTGGATAAAACACAAATGGCGTCGCGAACTTGCCTGGGTCTTGAGACATTTGAGAAGCGTAATGTATGACATTTATAAAAATGAAGTCGTATACAACGCGTTCAAATTGTTGAATTATTTTATGTGTTGTAATCTCCGGTAACGGTGATGTTAATTGCCCACCAAGATCATGTGATCTGATACCGTTGGACTATTTTCTCTGGGGTTACATGAGAAGCCAGGTATATATAAGAATGATCTCCCGAACAATTCCTGAGCTGAAAGACGAAATTATTCGCGTTATTGATGAGTAAGAACCGCAATTATGCCAAAATGTCATCGAAATTTTTGACAAAAGAGTGGACATCTGTGAAGCTGCAAGAGATGGACATTTGGCGGATATTGTTTTTTTGTGTTTCAATGTCATACATTATACTTCAATGACCAATGAAAATTATTTTGAAATCAAATCGAATTGTGTGTTTTATTCAAGATTTAAAAAAAAATTACAAAAAAAAAACAGCTCAATTTGGAAGACCTTTAGTACCGTGTCATCAGCACGTTGAAATCCGCGCACATTCCCGTTCAACATTTGAATATCTCTGTTCATCTCTGTAGTTCATTCAGATGTGAATCTACATAAATATTGAAGAACCAGGGTAATATGACACATCCTTGCTTTACCCCTTTTGAATCATTAAACCACTTAATAAAGGCACTTTTCACTATTATGCATGTTCTACATCCAACATATAATCATGATATACCACGTATTCATTTGAGTATATAAATAAAAAGATAATAGCTACGGCCATTATATCATTAAATTAGGTACGAGTACTTCCCAGAATTTACATATGTTCATAAAGACATATTCGATAAAAAAATTCCAAGAGTTGACAAACTACAATGAAATCTTTGTAGATCTTTCGATGTACGATACTAATACATTTGACTTTAGGTGTAGTGTAGAAATAAATCATAAATTTTGATAAGACTACTTAACCCTCCTGTCATGTGATGTGTAACTAGTACACATTGCTTATAAAAACTTTAATATCTCTATAAATATAATAAATACTGGGTTCAGATTTAAGGTATTCCTCCGTAATACATTTACGCATTGAATGAAAAAATAATATTAATAATAATTAGTACTTATCGGCCACATCAGACATATTTTGCGAAAATCGGGAATAAATTCATCAACACAATCAAACCTGTGCCAGTGTGTGACGTAGGTATATTCATTCTAAAAAACCGCCATAAGTGAGAAAGCGACGCTAGTCACGTCTCACTCTCACTCTACTTCGGTATATGGGGAATGCAAGAAATAGAATCTCAGTTTGCTCGCTTCAGTAACGGGCATTCGTTTGAGATGGTCGTTTCGCCCGTTTTGTGAACGTCGGCCGATGTTTTTTTCATGTTTTCAGCAATTCAATTTCAACTATTATCACTTTTGACTTCAAATTTAGTTAGTTTAAGCGATTGGCTATGAATTGTAGCGACCGTGCGTGCGGTCACTGAACCCACTGGTGCGACCTTTGGCCGCTCGGTCATTGAACTCGCACTGCAAGGAATGCGAGACGGCGCTGGGTGAAGGTCGCCGCGCGGTCATTGAACTCACTAGTAGCGAACAGCGAGAGTGAGATGCCGGCATATCTCTTGCCTCTCCTACAGACCGTAGTATGAAATGTATATGGAACACGTGACAATAACCTTGTGTCCGGCGAAGCGAGACGGCGATATGTTCTGCGCCGTTCTATACATTATAAATACATACGCTCTCAATAAACTCTCTCTCTTTGCTTATCTCGATCTCGACGACTTATATTAAAACAACCTCATCCTTCTATGCGAAACACTAGTCCCTAAAGAATATTCTTATATTTCTGATTTTAAATTATTTTAACATATGTATTGATGTGTATTGAATACACATCACCGGAACTGGCGGATTTCTTTTTAGCACAGAAAGGGAAAGATTAAAAAAGACTTTCCATCCACATCTCTAATACCAAGTAGTAGCCATTCCACACCACGGCAAAAGCTTTTTCATAAACGTCGCTATGTAATATTATTCCCTTTCCTTGTAATGTTAATTTATTATTAAACTACCTCCCTACAATAAGTTAATTAAGATGAAAATTTTTATAAGTAATTATATCCAGAACGTTAATTTTCGGATTTGCATGGCGACCTCATTTATAATGGATTTGAATTGTGCTAATTTTTGATAAATTTTCCAAAGTCTTCCCGTTTTCCACTCGGGATTGCAGACTTAAGTACTGAAGGTAACTTAGTTTATTCGAGTTATTGCCGAGCCCTCCTTCCGCTCAAATGAATACGACTGACTTAAATTTTTGCAGTGGTGTAACGTAATTTTTTTTTGTAATATTTCAGCGATATCTTTATTAGTAAACGGTACAATGTACCTTATAAAAAAAATAATATAAAAGAGCCAGTATTGAGTGTTCGACACATTAAGTTTGACAGATTAAAACAAAATATAAAAATAATTTTACATAATTAAAACAAAAATATTTAGAATGAAACAGGTATCAAATCATAAATGTCACATGTCACAATACGGGGGCCGTCCGTAGGCGCACAGCCCGCACTGCGCAAAAATACATAAAAAATAGAAAAGTCAGTGGAAAACAAATCAAAAACAAAATACAAATAGAAAACAGAACACAAAAGACGGAATCAAACAGGTACAACTTCACGAATCCTCAAAAAGCATGAGAGAAAAATCGCAAAATAGTAAAAAAAAACCACTATAATCTATTAAAAAAGACGACCTCCGTGACCTGGTGGTAAGACACTTGTCTGCCGATCCGGAGGCTGCGGATTCGATCCCCGCTGGAACCCAGAATTTTTAAATAGGGTTCCAGTCTGGTTAACACTTAGGGCCTATAAAAACATATTTCTGGGTGGTTGGAAGAGATTGCCATGTGGCAATAAACTCGCCAGGTTAAAAAAAAATTTAAAAAAATAAATGAAAAAAAAAAACAGTTCAAAAAAAGTCTCCAAAAGTCCTCGAAAGACACGCGGGATTCCACTGCTAAGAGTGTGGGTTTTTATTACTACTTATTTATTTGTTTATTTAATACTTCATTGCAAATACAATCTAGTGGGCTTATTGACAGGCGGCAATCTCTTCTAACCAATCAGGCAAAAGTAAATTGAGCAATTACAAAAATATTCAAATGATTATTTATATTTATTAAATTTATGTTGATCGTATACATGTCGAAGTAAAAGTGAGATATTATCAATCAATTTGGTCTACACTTTGAAGTATCCACAGTGAATTGATAAGAAAATTGTATCACGGTGGCTCATTGATAGATAGAGAACAAAGAATGGGGAAGTTTTTGAAGTCTCCACATAGACATGTGAGTGAATGGATGTGGAGCATGTGCTATGAAGTTGTTACCGTTATTGAGCATGATTTTGATGTGTTGTGAATGTGATAGTTTGGGGTTAAAAACGGTGTGTAAGGGATGATAAAAGAAAAGGTGAATGTTGTAGATGGAATGTTTAGGATAAATTTGTGATTTAGTTCACTTAACCATAGGCCCTACCTAGTGGAACCGTTCTCTAAATTAATAAGATGAAGGGTTTTCAACATGTTTTTCTCGGTCTTCCTCATCCACACACACCTTGTACTTCTAACTTCTATGCTCACTTAATCGTTCTTTATCTCCTTGACACGTTTTCGTCGGTCTACATTTTCCACGCAAACCTTGTCATCGTTGCTGGGCCTCGTAGTCAAGGATCCCCTCGCCATTCTAATGTCAATTCAGTTGAAAATCTAAGTTGTGCCGTAGTTATTTTTAAGTGAGTGATCCGTTGCACACCAGCATAATGGAGCCGATGGCACACCGAAGTGAGACGATCGAAGCACAACGGCATGTTTTTTTTTGTTTTTTTTTTTAAATAATAAATCAAATAATAGATGTTACTAGAATAGACTAACTCCGCGGCCAAGTTGGTAAGACACCTGTATTTTAATCCGAAGGTTGCGGATTCAAATCCCGAAGGAACCCAGATTTAAAAAATATATATTTTTTTAAATAGATATGACCAAAGTCGTATGTATCCTCCTTATACCCTCGAACACTAGGCGGAAAAAAGTACCTGTGTCGTTCGAAAGGAGTAGCACAGTGCGGAATTCGAACCGACTACCTTCCGCACGGAAGTCTGGTGCATTACCGCGTAGCTATGCACCTCTATTTCAGTTTAGTTTTCTCTTAAGGTCACTTGAATATCTTTCTGGTTAGTGAGAAGAGATTGCCACATGACAATAAGCCCGCCAGATTGTACTGTATACGACGAAAGTGTGATACAATATAACCAAAGTTATAAGCACAACTTGTTCTCCTTGTATATTCGATTAGTCATTCTTTCGTCATTCGTTCTTTCCTCATGTCATAACCGTCTTATCGGTTTTAACACTTATGTTGATCAGCCTGTTACTGTGAGCTTGCTGTAGTGACGTCTGTTAGCACACAATAGAGCAATACACGCACAACAGTCACCCTCCCCTAAAACAGGCAATCTAACTCTATCAAGAGGGTTTGCCTGTCATTATTCATTTTAAGCCCCTGGATTCCAATTCAGTAGCGTTCAAGTTACGCAATTTTTCTCTAAATCGGCGTGATTTAGGAGCTCGCTTTATGAATACAGACAAATTGGTTCCTCAACAAATTTAAACTTTTCAGAAAACCTTCAGAAAGTGATTTACGGGGTGTGTTTTTTGTTCATTTTTGAATCTGTAATAGAGTGTTATTCGTTCAAATAATCTAATAACTGAAAATAATCTATTATTCAATATTTTAATTCGAAGCCATCCTCAACAACGTTTTAAGTAAAAAAAATTATACAAAAAATGTAAATTTCGTAGTTTTCAGTAACTGAGTCACGCGTCTCATTAAACACGAAAAAGTGGGCTGGAAAACTGGCTTGAAGGGTAGGGGGCTCAGCACTGACGTACTGAAAGTGGAGAGAAATGGGAGAAACGTGGCGTAATTGAAAAGTATTGTTATCGTTCGACTGGTGACAGTAGTTTTAAAACAATTATTACTGAAGACTTTTAACCGATCTAGAATCCGACGAAGGTCGTTGTTGTTCAAGATAAAATGGAGTTTCAAAGCTTTCGAGACATTTAAGTTACGGTCGTTATAAGATATAAGCAGTGTTTTTTTTTTAAATGTGCTGGAGCTCACTTCTTGTCGAGCTTTTTGTATACCGTAAAAAAGTGGTGGAGCGCCGCTCCACCGCAAAAAAAGCACTGGATATAAGTACAACTCAATGGCGAAGCTATTCGACATTCGATTCACTCATAGAAAATTTATTTATGTATTTACGATCGATTTCAACCATTAACAATTTTACAAATTGTCATCAAAATTGACTAGTGCTAAAAGCTAGCGAAAACAGACACGCATGATGTTAGAATAGGTTTTTTTTTCTTTACGGCATATGTGCGAAATATACTTCATAAACGCCGTCGTCGCTGAACCTTGTAGTCGAGGATCACCTCGATATTCCAATGTCAATTAAATTTGAAGAAAAGCTATGCCGTGGAGTATTTTTTTGTGAGTGGACCATTGCACACCAGCAATTTCACCGGCCTCGCCGCTGTATTGGATCCGATAGCACACATGCAGTGAGATTATCGGGAGCACACTGGCATGCTTTTCTACTTTTTTTTTAAATAATAGATATATCCGAATTCATAGGTATCTTTATACCCCCTGAATACTAGGCGTAAAAATATGGTTGTGTCATTTAAGACGAGAAGCACAGCGCAGGGTTCGAACCGACAACCTTCCGCACGGAAGTACATTGCGTTACCACGCGACCATGCACTTCATAAAATCATTTTAATGGACTATCTCTCTCCGTCGTGCTCCGTCCAATGCCATCTCCAGACTCAAATTCAGATCATTAAGGTCTTGGTTGATGCTGTCTTTCAACACTTCATGAGACGACCTCTTTCTCTATTTCCAAGGACTCGCATTTTCAGTGTTTAGTTATCTACGTATTTAACTGGTTTACTATGTATCATATATGTCCACCCCACCAATATCTAGCCTTTCTCAACTTCAGCGAGATCGGACCGACTTTCCCGATACCTCTCATAATATAAATAAAAAAAAAATATTATGAAAAACCTTGATTTTGAAAAAAATATCCTTAAAAAATTGGTAAAATGGTAGGATATTATAAAGTAGTTTTTAATACAGTTATTTATTTTTAAATTCACATTATTTCGTCAACATTTAATTGCCAGTCTCTTTACACGTGAATAAACGATTTAAACATAGTTTTATATATGTTTTTTATCAAGTTTAAAAAAAAAATTTTAGTAGTTTAAATTTTAGTAACTCACATACCATATATCCACTTCTCGACCGGCGACTGACATGGAAACCCCATCTCAATATCATCAGACAGAAGGCTCAAAAGGGCATCGGGGGCTATCAGTTCGATTTTTCAAGGACGAAGCTTCTTTTAACCCACAAATAAGCTCCTACTGTATAAAACCCTTGTTCGTTCCAT
Organism: Odontocerum albicorne; assembly: GCA_949825065.1. NCBI lineage: Eukaryota > Metazoa > Arthropoda > Insecta > Trichoptera > Odontoceridae > Odontocerum > Odontocerum albicorne. The sequence goes on from OX463865.1 coordinate 10,417,153, forward strand.
CTTGGCCTATGTTGCTGCACCCATTTGGGATAGTGTGAGCAACACAGATCACATAAAGCTTCACAGATACAGAACAAGGCAATCAAGATCTCCTTCAACACCCATCCCAGAACAAACCTCTCGCGACCTCATACCGAACAGCGTGAAGAAACCTTCCAACATTACATCCTTGCTTAGACCGTAAAAATCTATGAAAGCCTACAGGATCACAGCAATTATCTACCTTAAGGGCTTACGAGAGTAAGTCCAACTTTCCTTTCCGTTTTAAGCTAATGCTTCCGAAGCATCATTTGTTGACTGACTAGTCCACCGTATTAGCAAGGAGGACCTAAGTCTAAGTGGATGTGATGAAATACTAGTAGCCTGAACGAGTGGATATGTACGTGCTTAATAATTACTTTTAAAGTAATAAGTTGTAGTAAGAATTGTTATCTTGTTATAAGTTAGAATGTAGGTGTTAACTATTTATAAGAAATAAAACATTAGAAGTATTTAAAATAAAAATTACTTCTAGGAAATCAAAACGGTGACAGTTCTTAGTTATACGAAAAAAAGATTAGCTCTTAAGACATAAGGTTGCAGCAGGATAACATAGAACTTATCGAGATTAAAAAAAGCGTTAAATAAAGTCAAACAATCAAGTTAATTTCAATAATGGTCCTCTGCTAAATACATTTTTGGTTCAAAAGCCATCCTTTTGACGCCTATCTACTCCCCTCCCTTCTTCTGTACCTCTTATAATTGTAAAAAAAAATATATAAGACATAATTTATCTCATCTTCACCTGACGAGGAAGCCGGGGTCTTTGAAACCGGTAGTGAACTCAAATTTTGTTTGTTTTATTAAAATTTTATAGATTGATTTGCTATTGTATGGGGTGAGTTTTATTTATTATTTTTATATTATCTTTTATTTAAAAAAAGCTCATTTGAACGTTGAAATTGAAATTGTTTCAAATATAGAATTAGAAGCTATATTTTTAGTTTTTTTATGAGATGACGGTCCACGAATACCATATAGAACCACAAAGCTTTACTGCGCTATGTGTATAGGCAAGGGTTGTGCTGTGGACACGTTAAAATTAGGTACATGTTTGTATCAAAGCCGGGCTACGCGAAACAGTCGCTTTAATCAGCTACCAGGCATTATAAATGGAACTCTCCGGAATGAGAACAATTCAGCTGCTATTTCAACGATTAGCGTAAACTGTCGTATACTTAATTTTCCTTATAAATATACTCACTGAATTTCTCGAATAGAAAACAATAAAAATAATTTTATTTTACTACGGAAAGAAAATATACTTTTTATCTAATGGTGATTTTTCTGAAGTGCGAACGAAAGACTTAGTTATGCAATAAACTACTTAAATTATTAAAATATCGTCTCTACCAGCAACTTACACATACGGTCTACTAGCAACCTAACACATACTCTCTACCAGCGACTTAATACATACTCTACCTACAACCTAATACATACTTTCACCACTCCTCTTTCTTTACGTCGTCCTTTACTGTCCATGCAGTGAGACTCTGGAATCAGTTACAAATCAATATAAGACTCGCTCCGTCCTTGGCATGCTTTAAGAAGCGACTGAAAAAACTCTTAATTTCTAGTCAGTAAAATAACGTGTTTCATTCTTGATTTTTACTTTCCTCTCCACCATCCCTTCCTTTCCTTCTGATTGATGATATCTCACTTTATATGAAAAATAATGTTCGGGTGATTGTCCGTCTTTGTGGGGTTCGTGGGCATGTGCTCACGTATAGGTTTATGGATTTCGTGGAGATGGATAGTCATTTGAATGATTTATGCGACCACGTAACTTGCTTCATTTACTTTTGCTGGTTGGTTGGAAGAGACTGCCGCCTGGAAATAAGCCCGCCAGATTGTATTTGCAAAAGTATTAAATAAATAAATAAAAAATAAAAAATACTTTCTGCTAACAATCTAACACATACTATACTGTCTACTAGCAACCTAATAAATATTCTCTACCAGCAACCTAAAACATACTCACTACCAGCAACTTAACACATCTCTCTCTACCAGAAACCTAACACACACTCTCTACCAACAACTTAACACACACTGTCTACCAACTATCTAACACATACTCTCTACCAGCAACTTAACATACTCTCTGTACCAGTAACCTAACACACACTCTCTACCAACAACCTAACCCACATTGTCTACCAGCAATCTAACACATTATATCTACCAGCAACTTAACACTTAGGTTGCTAACCTAAAACATACTATTACCAGCAAGCTAGCACATAATATCTACCAGCAAACTAACACATATTCTCTATCAGCAACCTAATGCATACTCTACCAACAACCTAACACATACTCTTGACCAACAACCTAATACACATTGTCTACCAGGAACCTAATACCAACCTTACACCGAGGGCGTGGACTGAAAAACATCTGGTGTCGCGGCTGTGCTCGCTCTATATTGGTGGGGTGTACCTCGGTCGGGGGGATTTTGAGATGACCCCAGACCTTTTGATAGCTCTCTCCTTCTGCTATTTATCTTGAGATACATATGTGTGATTTTGAAATGGATTTAAATATGTATATACCATATTGCTATCAATAAACCTATATTTATTTGTATATTTATTCATACTCTGTAAAGTGCTATAAAATATAGCACAATACAATTTGCATTTTGAGACAACTAATACAAACCATTGTCAAATAAAATATTCAAAATACTGTCAAACATGGACATACCACATCTTCTTCATGCACGCGTTCAACAGATAGCCTTCGTAGCCTAGTGGTAATATTATCGACTTTCACCCGGGAGTTTCAAGTTCGATTCCCTGTTACCCAAACAAAAATATTGCCAGTCTGATATGAGTCTAGTAACATTACTCGCACGCGACGAGTGATAGTATTGCCAAAAAGATCAATGACGAACCGCGAGTTCCGTGCCTACTCCAGATGTTCTATAAAAAAATTGAAGGCTCGATTACTGAGGCTGATGACAATATTATCTCCCTGCCAAGGTTTTTTTATATCTCAAAAACATTTATTCACATTTATTGAGGGATACCATACGCAGAAAGAAAATGCACGCATTTCCATTTCATTTACTCGGATATTTTTACTAATTTTCTTGAGTAAAAAACCGATGGAATTTAAAATTCAGCATTAAAGATTGATTTTCAGTTCAGGCCTGAAAGATAATTTTAAAAAGTTTTGATTGTTTCAGAAATATTTGTTTATAATTTTTGTTTACGACGTTTTTCGGTTCTTTAAGTCATTGAAACGTTGAAATTCCGTTCTTTTTCGGTGGGGTACCATCCAGTCAGGCGTTTCTTCCAAATCTTTTGGGTCTATAAAAAGGCGGGAATTCTTTTAGCAGTCTATCACCACAAAGGCGCCATATTGTCTACGTTAACACAAAATGGCCTCCGCTTTTCGATACATCAAAACCCAATTATACGGAACTTATTCTATCAAAATTTATATATTTATTTTAGTTACAGAACAATGCAATTTCTTAAGTTTTATATCTAACGGGTCGATTTGACTATTGTTGCAGTGAAAAAAATTGTAATTAACTAAAGCCTAATAAGCCTGATTTCGATAACTGACTGTTTTGGCAAACTAAAGTTCAAAATGTATCTTTAATTCAACGGAAAACAATTAATCAAACTAAACTTAACATCAGTGTAAACATATATAGTTTGTGTAAAACACAAATAAGTTTTGAAAGTTGATATGTTTTGCGTATTTGCAATTCAATAAAGATAAAGGAAGGAAAACCATTTAGACAGTCGATCGGATCATGGTTGTTATTGCGACAGGATTTTGAGTACTTGGTCTTTCAGGATGAATGACGTGTGGAAATGATGTGTGGAAAAGATTTGTGTGGGCTTTTGAGTGTGGGTTTCTTCTTGTTCTTTTGATTTTTGTTGTTTTGTATTTGTGTTTCTGTATATTTTTGTGTTAATTCTTATTCTTATGATTGTGTGCAGTATATTATGGGATGAAAATTTTTGGTTTTATTTTTGTTTCATTTTTGGTTTTAATAACATCCCCTCGGCCAAGATACACCCCACCAATATAAGGCGAACTCAGCCACGGGGACACCATATGTTTTTCAGCCCACACCCTTGAACACGTAGAACAAGAATATAAAAAAAAACACAGAAAATAAATAGATGACAAAAAAAATACATTCAAGAGAGAAGACATTAAAAAGGTCCGGGCTCATCCTACAAACATTCCCCCGGCCGAGATACACCCCAACAATGTAGGGCGAGCCCAACCGCAAGGGCATCTTATGGTTAACCTTTATGGTCCAGCTGATAAGACGTATGTGCCCCCAATCCAAGGTTCGATTATCGTTAGCTTCCAGATTTTTAAAAAATTCTTCAAACCTTATTTTCACTTAAAGTTTTTGAAATACCTATCTGATTACAAATAAACCCACCAGATTATACGGTATATAACGAAATTAATATATAAATAGTCAAATAGATAAATATTTTGATAAACAAAATACATTTAGATATAAAAAAAAACATAAAACATCAATACGCGACGTCATAAAATTTACTTATTTATTTTGAAAAGACGTACCATAATTGTTTCCGTGAACATGGTAAAATTATCTTATTTATGTGATCAAAATCTGAGCAAAAAAAATACTTTGTAAATATATAATATTAAATAATGTATACCATGTATGTTACATACTATACGACTAACTTTCGACTAACATTTTTAAGCAAACAAAATATTTTGTTTATAGTTGAGGCATTAACGTTGTGGATGTTTAAAAACATTGTTTAAAGACTGTTTGGAGGTTTAAAGACACAAAAACAAAATATTTCTAAATGAAATAAAAACACAAAGTTTTCGTTCCCGTTAAGTGGGGTTTTGGTGTATTTCAAATGACTTGTATCATATATCATGAAGATGATATGCAAAAATGATTGTATTTTCGTTAGAACGTTCGTTATATTATTCGGATTTTCGCGAAGTTCGTTGATATTTTACAAGTTTGTCTATAGCTCATACAACCTATTGAATTTTTATTTAGGTTATCATGTTAACAGGCGGCTACAGAATGTTATTTACGACCAATATTTTTTGGATGGAATTTTTTTTGAATAGTTTAATATATAAAAAAACACGCGTATTCGAGACCATTTATGAATATCTACTTTTGACGAATGAGAGTAAAATGATGTAGGATTTAGGAGTGAAACGTGAAAGCGGGAAAATCATATTTTTGTTTTTTTTTTCGTATATCCCTTCAATATATCCGAATTAATATTTCAGACACATTGAAGAGTGAGACTTTGAGACAATATTGTCTTCGACACCAATAGCCTCCGTGGCCTAGTTGGTAAGCTGCTTATCTCCCAGCCCGGAGGTTGCGGGTCCAATTCCCATTGAAACCCAGATTTTTCAGTTTGATTTTCACTTAAGGTCTGCTTTACATCTCTCTGGTTGGTTGAAAGGTATTGCTACATGGCAATAAGCCCGCCAGGTGATACCGCATGAAACAAAAGTGTAATACAGTATAATCGAGCCTTTGGGCTAAAAAACCTCTGAAGTAGGCTTAAAGAATCACGTGAAGTTCATTTCTAGCAAGGGGTGAAGGTGGACGTCATCTACACTCGCGGGCTGACCCTGGCCGTAAAGGATAATCGCAGCGCGACGATGGACCTCCAGATCCAACGGAACGAACCCGTTAAGACCGCTTTCCACCAAGGATGTCCTTTAAACATTGACAATATCCAACAGCGCCAGCCGATGAGCGCCGATCAACAATTATTTCGCAACAGAGAACCAACTTCTATGGACTCAACACCTGGCTGCATAGCACAAAATCCTCAAAAATATTGCACTATTGTCGTAGTTTCCTCGTAGGGAACGGCAGGCTCCATATGGGCTTCCCCAAGCGTGAAACAATCAGAAACGTCTTTCTTGCACTCAGCAGGGACGAAATACAATAATAAGAAAATACAATAAAACAGTTCGATACCACCATCACCCACGCTATTATTGGGAAAAAATAAGTCCTCATCAAGTGCGATCTACACTAGAAGATCAAAATCTTCATCATATTTTTTATGAGCGCGACGTCACGTAGTAACGAAAAAGAAACTGCCCGAATGGACTCCTCCAGTGGCAACACGCCTGAGTGTGAAAAGAATAGTAGCGACGACGGACTTAAAGTGCGACATCGCGGGAGAAGGAAAATTCGAAAACTCGCAGCGCAATAAATATACAGTGTGGCCCAAAAGTCAACCCTCTATTTTAAAAGAAAATAACTTTTTTGTTTCTTACCAATTTACATTTATTCTTTTATAAACACAAAAAAAAACTTTATAAAAATAATTTTGTGTTGTTTCGAAAATTACATCTTTTAAATAACTGCAATTTTGCTCTTCACACTGACGTGCTCTTTCTAAGGCATGAACCATCACATGTCGTAATGTTTCTTGGCTTATTTCTTCAATTTCTTCACGGATGTTGGCCTTCAATTGCTGAATGGTTCGAGGATTGTTACGGTATATTCTATCTTTCAAATACACCCATAGAAAGAAGTCTGGAGCAGTTATATCAGGTGAGCGTAACGGCCACTTGATTTCAGAGTTTCGCGAAATTATCCTTCTTCCAAATTTTTTTCTTAAGAGTTTAATTGTCGGACGAGCTGTATGGGCAGTAGCACCATCTTGCTGCCACCATACATCTGGTCTGTCTTCAAATGCAGGACGCACAATTCTCTAGCATTTCTCGATACCTTTCGCCATTGACGGTTAGTGGGTTTTCTGCCTCATCTTCAAATATATAAGGTCCAAGAACTCTTTCCGCAGTTACACCACACCAAACCGTTACTTTTACAGGGTGCAGACTACGTTGGTGGACTCTTCTTGGATTTTCTGTCCCCCAAAACCGCATATTTTGTTTATTAACAAATCCGTTTTGTTGGAAATGGGCCTTGTCACCCAAAATGGCAGTTATTTAAAGGATGTAATTTAAAAAAATAAATAAAATTTATTTTCAAAAAGTGTGTTTTCTGTTTATGAAATAATAAATGTGAATTATTAAAAAATAAAAAGTTATTTCTTTTTAAAATAGAGAAGTGACTTTTGGGCCATCCTGTACTTATGAAGTGGCTTAAGACCTGGAGTTCAAACAGCATAGCTCTTAGTCAGTACTTTCCTTTGACGCCACTAGATTGGAGTAACCAATTGGTCCGAAGTTGAACCGACGCCGTGGAGTACTCCCAAAAGATCGTTCAGAATTAACATGTTTAATGCTGCCAGTGATGCCGGTCTGCAATATAGTTTATTCAGGTTTAAGTGGTGGACATCTTGAGGTGACATTCCCAAATACAATAATAAATAATAAATAAATATAGGTTTATTGATAGCAACACAGTGGGTCCATAATACATTTAAATACACTCATAAAACACATGAAATACAGAAAATACATTTAAGAGTGAAGCTATCAAAAGGTCTAAGCTCATCTAATAACATCCCCCCGGTCAAGGCGGGGCAATACCCGTAATTTAGCCGTGGTAACTCGTTGACTCCTACCAGTTAGGCAACTTTTAGCCACTGGCATGCATTCTCTGAAAACCCCCAAAAGGATAGTTAAGAGACCAAGAGATGTGTATTGTATTAATACAATACAATCTGTCGAAACGTTATTAAAATATCAGTATTATGTCCTACGCCGCGACCCAACAAATATTTATTTATTTATATAAATAAGAGGTATAATATAACAATAATAATAAAAAATAAAAGAGCCAGTAGTGAGTGTTCAACACATTAAGTTTGACAGAATATTTGAGAACAATAAAAATAATTGTGTACAATTACAACAAAATCAGAAAGAAACATGTATTTAAACGTACAAAATCACATTTTACTAAGACAATACGGATCCATCCACAGGCGCACAGCCCGCACTGCGTTAAAATACAAACACAAAAGACAAATCATTGAAAAACAAAATACAAATTAAAAACAAAACAAAAAGATACTGAATCAGACAGATGCAATTTCACAAATCTTCTTGAGCATGGGGAAAAAATCACAAAAAATAGATTAAAAAAAAGAATATTTAAGAACAATAAAAAAATTGTGTATAATCACAACAAAATCAGAAAGAAATAGGTATTTAAACGTATAAAATCACATTTTACCAATATCCTCAGTGAGATACAGGCAAAAGCCTAGTTTACTGGGGATACGACAAATGAAAGGCGACAAACCCAGATCCATTAAAATAATGTATGTCTTAATTAAATTACCTGTTGTTTTTTCGCAAATTATGTATATTTCTTTTCACGTGTAATAATAAATAAATAAATAATAAATACGGAGCCATCCAAAGGCGCACAGCCCGCACTGCGTAAAAATACAAACACAAAAGACAAATCATTGAAAAACAAAATACAAATTAAAAACAAAACAAAAAGACACTGATCAGACAGATGCAATTTCACAAATCTTTTCTTCAGCACGGGGAAAAAATCACAAAACATAGATTAAAAAGAAAAACACAACAATCAAATAAAAAGCGGTTTTCCTAAAGTCCTCGAAAGACTCATGGGATCCCATTTCAAGGCTCGTATAGTCAAAAGTGCCTTTTCGGGCACTCCTTTTTGGGATATTAAACTAACTCAAAAAATATCCGAGATTGCAGTGTACTCATTTCCGATCCTGTGTAGTCTAGAAATGGAAAAAATTCGCTAAAATAATTTGTTCCATAATTTTCACATAGTCTTGCAGCCTCGTAATTCTTGTTGGAACTCGAATGCTAATCGACTCCAAGAGTTTCTGACAATCGATCATTGCATTCACGACTTTGAAAAGTACAATTAAATGTAAACTTTACAAAAATCCCCTGCCATGTTCATTTTCAGTATTGTTTTTTTATTCAATATTTTTAATGTGTGTTGTTACACGCAAAATAATTACTCGGCAATCCCCTCTTTACACGGTTCGATCGCCTCGTTCATCGATTTTTTTCAGTGTTTCCATTAGAAATTTAAGACGTGTACACTAACAAAACGCAACTCGATTTCTTTGTGCTCATTTCCGTGAGATGGCAGTACAATTTCTATTCAATTTCCCCCTTTTTCCATTGACTCGCTTTCACTCCTTAGTCAGGTACAATTTAAGGGTAACCATGCCAATATAACTTAATGAAACAACTATTTTATAAATAACACATTTTCAAAAAAAATCTCAATTAATCAGATTTTTTTCTTAAGTAAAAAAAAATATATGCCAGAAGTCTTGTATGATACGTATGTTTGATTAAAATGAAAAATTTGACTGTAAAGTAGAACATTATTTATGACAAAAATCATGAAACATGATACATGTGGCAAATATCAGAGCGTTGCATTGCACTTCGAAAATTGTCGTTTTTATTTAACACTTTTATTGCAAATACAATCTGGGGGGCTTATTACCAGGTGGCAATCTCTTCCAACCAACCAGACAGTTACATGGTCGCATAAATCATTCAAATGACTATCCATCCCCACGAAATCCATAAACACATATGTGAGCATATAACCACGAACCCCACAAAGACAGAAAGTCACCCGAACATTATTTTTCATATGTGAGATATCATCAATCAAAAGGAAAGGAAGGGATGGTAGAGAGGAAAGGAAAAGAAAAATCAGGAATGAAATACGTTATTTTACTGACTAGAAATCAAGAGTTTTTCAGTCGCTTCTTAAAGCATGCCAAGGACGGAGCGAGTCTTATATTGGTGTGTAACTGATTCCAGAGTCTCACTGCAATTGTGTGACTGTTGTGTAAAAAAAAAATTATGACAGAAGGACTGAAGACATTAGGAAAGAAAGTGATTTGAAAGTAGATGCAGTGCTTATGAAGGAAAAAGGAACATAAAGATAGATCGGCCACGTAGAAAGAATTAATGATGACATTATTAATAAGATCATGTATATATGATAGAAAGTATAGAATATATGAGAATTTAGGTGACTTAAAAAACTTTACATGACCAAATTAATCAAATTCCGAAAGACGGAGTTTCAAGTCTTTAAATCATAAGAGTATGCATGACGTTATGTATGGATGTGGCAGAAGCGAAGAATGTATAGTATTGTATTACACTTTCGTTGTATACAGTACAACCTGGCGGGCTTATTTTCATGTGGAAATATCTTCCAACCTACCAGAGAGATGTAAAAATACTGAAATCCTTTTTAAAGAATCTGGGTTCCAGCGGGAATTGAACCCGCAACCTCATTTTGGGGGATAAGCGTCTTGCCAAGTTGGCCACGGAGGTCGACAAATATGTGTCTTGATAAAATGAAGTACTCGTAGACAATCTGTTCTATCTGCCTACCCCGATAGGAACATGTCGTGATGGGGATGTTGATGATTTAATTCTTTAAACTTGTTTCGAACCCATGACTCATTTTTTCTGGTATTTGTTTTTAACCCTAATTTAAGCTAACGATTTTTGCACTATTTTTTAACTGTCATTTAACATATGGTATTGATTAATATATGCGTGGTGTCAAAAAACTTTCAAAACACGTGCTCTGGAAAAACTCTCAAATTCAATATATAAATTTACTATCCCCAATCATGCTCAGTTATATTTCGTTCTGAATCTCCAATCCTCAATCGTGCCTAATTATATTTCACATATATGGTATTTAATTTAAAAAAAAACATTAAAAAAAAACATTTGGTCACCCTTCTTAACCACCCATTTCGCTGTACAGAATTTTTCGAACATGGAAAAGCTTTCAATATTTAATAACCAATTGGAGGCAAAAAAAGGCATATTATTAATTCAGATTCGAATTAATAACGTATCGATAATTTGCCCCTTTTGAATCAACCGTAATTGTAAGCGTGACTTGTGCGTCTACCGGTAAAGATGGTGTCTAAAAGTATGTTGGCAGTATTCCATCACTCCTTATTAACAGTAATTCATTGAAAAATTATTTGTATAAAGTTATCACTTTAAAATACTCAACTTAATACAATATAATACCTCCTTTATTCCACTGATTGCACACGTGTTTCAACATTTTATGTATTTTATAGCTATACATTTTTCCCACCTCTCTGGCAATTTGTGGATGCCACGCCAAAAAAACTGTTGCTTTTTTGAGGCAAACCAATCATCGAGCCATTTTTGTAAGAAGTGAAGCGCTGCTTAGCAAGTGCGTGTCCCATCGATGCAAATAAGTAGTGATCGGATGGAGTCAAGTCTGGTGAGTAAGCCGCATGCGAAAGTATTTGCCAACTAAACGCCTCAATCGTTTCCTTGACCGGTTTTGCTGTGTGCGATGGTGCATTATCATGAAGAAAAATCACTTTGTGTTGCTTTTTTTGATATTGGTCGTTTTTCACGCAATGCTTGGTTCAAATCCGTCATTTGTTGTCGGTAGCGTTCAGTATTAACGGTTTCGCCAGATTTTAGCAGCTCATAATAGATAACACCCTTCTGATCTTCCCACCAAACACAGAGCATTGTCTTCCGTCCATAGCGATTTGGCCTTGCATTCGATGTCGCTGGTTTGCTTGGAGTTACCCATGATCTTTTAAGCTTAGGATTCTCGAAATATATCCATTTTTCATCGCCAGTCACAATTCGATGGAGAAATGATTTTCTTTTGTACCTGGCGAGCAGCATTTCGCAAGTGGTTTTTTTGGTTTTCCTGCTGTCTTTCATTCAGTTCATGTGGAACCCATTTTCCCACCTTCTGGATCTACCATGGCTTTCAAACGTATGGAGACGGCTTTTCGTGTCACATTGAATTGACTCACGAGTTGTTGTTGCGTTTATGCGTCATCCTCATCCAACAATGCTTGCAATTTGGCGTCTTCAAACTTTCTCGCTGGTCTTCCACGTTATTCATTTCTCACGTTAAAATCGCCACTTTTGAATTTTTTTACTACTGAAAGCACTGTGATTTACCAAGAACATGCTCTTCGTAAGCTTCGACAAGCATTCGATGCGATTCTGCAGCAGTTTTTTTCAAATGGTACAGAAAATCAATGCTGTCCGCGAATCGTAGTTTTCAGGTACAAAAACAGACATGTTCAACGCTATGAAAGCATATGTAGTTGTATTAAACTTGTATTGTTGTGAGTTAAAAGTATTTGACAAATGTTAACACAAGAAAAAGGTGCCAATGACTTGGTTTGACAGTCACAACATTTACAACAATAGCCATCTATGAGCAAATTCCGGTTTCCTATTTACAGATCTGGTATACGATATATGTTAATGATTTATTATGTAAGCGAAAAACGTATTACACTGAAATACTGTACAAGCTTTGTCTTAGACAGTTGGAATTCCACCTAAACGAAACTAAGCTTACACTCTGTATAAACGGATGCAGATTTTATATATTGTCCCCTAATGCAGAAAACCTCGTTACTCCACTGTGTTTATTTATTTTGTTTCCAGTCTCCATCATACACATATATATGCTTCTTCGAAATGTTAGAATCTACATTGTTAAAATGCACAATACTCCACTTATTAAAAATTTACATACATATTAAGAACAAAACAATCAGAAATGGCAAGAAACGCTCAGTAGAATATATTTCAACTCGAATCCGAACGAAACATTACGAATTTGAAAATAGAAATTTTCTCGCGCAAAAACCCCTTCGTGCCTGAAAAAAAAAAAAAAATAAAGCGCGATTTTATACTATGTACAAAAACTTCTGGCCAAACGAAACAAGGTAGATTTTTCTCGTCCTATTTACGAAAGGTGTTTGAAAAAATCGTTATTCCAAAGTATCTTGTTTACTCGGTCTGGACCCAAACGCTGTATATAAAGGATGTTTTTTTTCCATATTTGAGGCAAATCCAATTACTATTTTTTCCGTTTAATGTCATACTTACGAATGAGTTTTTATTTCAGGGTCAAGGATATTTGTCTGGCTGTCTGTCGATACAATGAATATATTTTCATTTTCAGTTGGGTTACTTTTTATATACATATATTAAAGCCCCTTTTTAAATATGGGTGCCAAAGGGAATTGAACCTATCCAACAATTGGTCGGCAGTTATAGTTTTTTTTAAAAGACTCCTCGAATCGTTCGTTACATATTTTCGTGTGTTTATGAAGGGTCTTTTAAATTGGATAAAACACAGATGGCGTCGCGAATTTGCCTGGGTCTTGTGACATTTGTGAAGTGTAATGTATGATATTTATAAAAATGGAGTCGTATACAATACAACAATGCGTTCAAATTGTTGAATTATATTATGTATTGTAATCTCCGGAAACGGTGATGTTAATTGGCCACCAAGATCATGTGATCTGATACCGTTGGATTATTTTCTCTGGGGTTACATGAAAAACCAGGTCTATAAAAATGACCTCCAATCAATTAATTCCTGAGCTGAAGAACGAAATTATTCGCGTTGTTGGTGACTTAGAACCGCAATTATGCCAAAATGTAATCGACAATTTTGTCAAAAGAATGGTCATCTGTGGAGCTGCAAGAGGTGGACATTTGACGGATATTGTTTTTTGTGTTTAAATGTCATACATTATACTTCAATGAACCGCAATTATGCCAAAATGTAATCGACAATTTTGTCAAAAGAATGGTCATCTGTGGAGCTGCAAGAGGTGGACATTTGACGGATATTGTTTTTTGTGTTTAAATGTCATACATTATACTTCAATGAACCGACATTATGCCAAAATGTAATCGACAATTTTGTCAAAAGAATGGTCATCTGTGGAGCTGCAAGAGGTGGACATTTGACGTATATTGTTTTTTGTGTTTAAATGTCATACATTATACTTCAATGAACCGCAATTATGCCAAAATGTAAGCGACAATTTTGTCAAAAGAATGGTCATCTGTGGAGCTGCAAGAGGTGGACATTTGACGGATATTGTTTTTTATGTTTAAATGTCATACATTATACTTCAATGACCATTAAAGAATTTTTTGAAGTCAAAGCGAATCGTGTCTTTTATTCAAGAATTAAAAAAAACCGCTCAATTTGAAAGACTCTTGACCAATATTGTTTAAATTTACCACTTTATCTTTCGATGTACTCGGGGTATTTTTATATTTTTTTAATATCAGTATTTCGAATCATATTTACCCAAAATTCATCGCAAGATCTTACATACATGCAAACCTATACATATCATCTCGCCGTAACCCTTGTGGGGTAAACAGAAAGAACAGCTCTCCAAACTTTTCTATCCACGCACATAAATTTCACCTCCTCCACAATGATATATCTCATCGTATACAAATTTACAAAATTCATACTTTTCCCTTTACCTTTTTTCAAAATTAAGTACATTTGATCCAGTCATATTTTTTTTGGTCTACTTCCTCCACGCACGCCTTACACTTCTGACTTGTATACTTGCTTAGTCGTTCATTTATCATTCATTCTCTCCACATGTCCAAACCATCTCAAGACTCTTTTCTTTATCTAACTTTAAACATCAATTTTATCTATGCATTCATTTCAGATTCCGTTACATTCTAAAATTTAATATCACACGGTTATCAAGTTTCTTTCAAAAGAAGATGTTTTAGTGCTGTCTTCTACATTTAGATGCTGCCTACGAAGAATATTATCTGCAAGCAGCACCTAATCTTCGTTTAATATATGCCGAACATTTCTTTATTTTGAAAGATACACGTTTTTAATTTTTAACATTTTTTTATGTAACGAAACAACACTTCTTCTACCGGCACGCCTTGACAATCTCCATGACCTAGTTGGTAAGACGCCTGTCTTCCAACGTGGAGACTGCTGGTTCGATTCTCACTGGAACCCAGATTAAAAAAAAGATTCTCAGTGTGGTTTCATTAAAAATCTTTCTGGTTAGTTAATGGGGGTTTGCCACATGGGAATAATCCCACAAGTTTGTATTCTATACAAAGACAATGTTATACATGATTCACTTGGGCGCTGCCATAGCTATCAGGCCTGATTTGTTTACTAATAATGGGTTCGAGTCCCAGGTTAAAGCGCCCTTGAAGATAGTTTGCTCTCTAAACGCGCTTTATAAAATTGTCCTTTGAATTGAATTGAAAATACGTAAAACTTTCCAACTTTTAAAACGTCTTTGTGGTTTTTCAGAAACAAGGTCTGTTAACACCAAAGTAAAGTTTACTTTAATTATTTTTATTAAATTAAAGATACATTTTGAACTTTAGGAAGTTTGCCCAAAACAGGGCTATATAAAATTGTCTTTTGAATTGAATTGTCTTTAAATAACATAAACTGAGGGTAAACGTATTAAATTTAACTTTAATATCGTCTGACAAAGCGGAAAACGTGGCCTATGTGTTATCTATCCTTACACGCTCGAACTTCTTCAGGCTGGAAACTTGAGGAACATATGATGATGAACAATATACTTGCATATGATTAAAGACAGACATGTCTAAAACTTAACAATGTCAAACATCCAAAATGAAAGGAACACAAATCGAGTCAGTAAAGGAATATGTTTTTTTTTGTATATTTATTTATTATAATGTATGGTATTTTATTTATTTATTTAACCCTTTTATTGCAATACAATCTGGCGGGATTATTGCCAGGCGGCAATCTCTTCCAACCAACCAGACAAAAGTAGAATGAAGCAAGTTACATGGTCGCATAAATCATTCAAATGACTATCCATCCCCACGAAATCCATAAACACATACGTGAGCACAAGCCCACGAACCCTACAAACAGGGGCAATCACCCGAACATTATTTTTCATATAAAGTGAGATATCATCAATCAAAAGGAAAGGAAGGGATGGTGGAGAGGAAAGGAAAAGAAACATAATTTTTTCCGACGAAACAGAGCCCGGATAACACTTTGCAAGCCATCGCTGAGTTTGAACGGTATTTTTTCCCATTAAAAAACAATGTTTTATCAACACACGAAATTCGTTTTTTTTTCATTGTTTTGAAAATAGCAAAAGTAGCGTCACTTAAACCACTGTAATTCAATGACACAATGTCAGAATGTCATGAAAGTTTGACACGTAGCTTCTAAAAGTTGTTACTAACTGAGAATGGGATGTATTTATTATGTGATAGAGACGCATTTGACTTTGTAGATCTAACGATATGTGATAGAGACGCATTTGACTTTGTAGATCTAACGATATGTGATAGAGACGCATTTGACTTTAGGTGAAGTATAATGTATATCATAAACGTAGGGTTTGTATGTAATCATAAATTCTGAAAATACCTCCAAAAAAAGTTGCCTTCAAGCGGTTCCTAAAGCTGCACACGCCACCCACATTTTATTATATTTCAGCTGTCAAATAATCTTTCTGATACAAAATATTAAAAAATAACAACAACCCAATGAAACATTGACATGTAAACTGCATTATACAATACAAAAAAAATGTGTACCGAGCAACAGATTAAAACAAACCTATACTTCAAACACATACCATAGAGGCAGACCATTCCATGCCACAAGACCAGCAACGGCAATGTAAGGTTGATAAGTCATAATATCCGGCCCGATAATATCGATTCGAAACAATCAATTTATTCGGGAAAAACGAAATCGACCTCAAATTTCTACTTCTCTCCGAAGGAACATCTTTCCGACATAAAACCAAAAGATACAATGGAGACATTATTTTTTGCACCATTATAGCTTTTTTTTGTAAGTTAAAAATTTAACTAATAATCTGTTTAAACAACAAAAATTACTTCAGCATTCATATATTGAAAAAAAGTACTGTTAGGGAATATAATCCTTATTGCTATGTTCTTACTTTTGATGTATTTTTTACTTAATAAAGTAATATATCATATAGTACAAACATTTGCCTAAGGCTATACCTATATACAAATGTACGAGTATATCTTAAGAACTAATCTTGTTAATATTATTACTTTGAACTAACTTCATTTAAATTTCCTTTGTGTCAAAATAATTAACATCTACAAACTACTTATAACTGGATAACAATTCTTACAACAAATTATTTAGCAAGTACATGTCCACTCGTTCAGGCTACGTGTATTCCATCACATTCACTCAGACCTTGGTCCTCCCAGCTATGACACTTTCGTTGACTTTGTATACTTTACAACCAGGTGGGCTTATTGTCATGTGGTAATATCTTCCAGCCGACCAGAAATATTTTAAAGAGACTTTAAATGAAAAAAAGGCTGGAATTCTTTTTAAAAACATCTGAATTCCATCGAGAATCGAATCCGCAATCTCCGAGTTGGGAGACAAGCGTCTTACCAACTAGACCACGGAGGTTGTCTTTTATTTTTCTCTCATTACAGCTCAGCAGGGTCCGTATGTCTGTGTCATTTGCGGGAGAGAGTGCGCGTCCAGGATCGGGTTGTTCTCTCACAGAAGATCACACGATCGACGTGGGAGAACGGTTCAGGACTGACGTTGGAGTGGCGAGGGGATCCTCGACTACGAGGCCCGGCAATAACATTACGGACAGAATTTATTTCTTCCTGTAGAATAGTGGCAAGCCCCCTCGACAGAGAAAACAACCTCCTCATTGCAGCAAACTTCTTCCTACTTCAACAATAACACCATCCAACGAGGAGACACAGACGACGCCTCTATAAAAATAAAAGTCAACCACTCAACACGACAAAAAAAAGATCTTATTAGCTTCAATGGAAACGTCATCCAGTCATACATTTTATATTAACATCCCGCCATTAAGTGTTGAAACAAAAACAGTTTTAGTGTTGTCATATTGTTAATAAAAATTAACGAATGACGACCTTAATCGACCTAGAACTTTTTTTTACAACTGTAAAGCATCGTTTACATGTTTTTCAGTATTCGCAGACGAAAAAAAATATTCATTTTATCCCTATGAAAGATAAATGAACAGCCATTATAACGTTTCGTATGACGTTAATTGGATTTTTAATAGCGCTATTTTAGCTCTAATTCTAACGTTAAATGCCATCATAAATTATATTTCTTTGCATATCATCAGAAATAGTTGCCATAGGAATGATTCATTTTCCATTTCGGTGAAAGTATGTACCAGGACACCTTTTTTTATATCTATGTGTGTATAAATAAATTGGTGGCAGAAATTGTGAACTTTTGGTTCGGGAGTAATTTCGCATTTTGAATTTTTAATAAATCGGAATGCTGCGGATTTGTTTCCCTTTTTTTTAAAGTTGTTTCCTGTTTCCTATTCCCTTAAGGCATCTATAGTGTAACATTTTTCTGATAATTTGGAAGATATTCCCATATGGCAATAACCTCGTCACACACACCGTTGATGGTTAATGCTCGGAGTATCGGTCCGATTTAAGGACACCTTACTCCTTCATCGAATATTGTGAAACGGACTTGGGTTATTTATTTGGATATTTTTGGGTGGTGGAGAAAACAACTGTATAAGAAAGAAAAGGATAGAATTTGGCACATATATTAACGTTATAAAATAGATATGTGTTACAGAGTAATATATCATATCTTTACTTATGTTATATGTTTAGATCAATGACGGGAGTTCTATGTGATCCGAAAATGCCAGTAAAGTTAAAAGGAAAATTATACCAAACGATTGTCAGATCCGCACTCCTCTATGACTCCGAATGCTGGACGATGTATAACTCTTACTCAAGGCAACTAGAAACTACTGAAATGCGCATGCTAAGATGGTCAGCTGGTGTGTCCCTAAGAGACAAAATAAAAAGCTTACGCATTCGTGGAAGCCTGGGTGTTACAGACATCAACAGCAAGATGGAGGAGAGACGATTGAGATGGTATGGGCACGTTGGACGCAGAGCACCCGATCACATTGTGAACCAGGCAATCTTCATGGATCTTCCTCGAATAACAACCAGAGGAAGACCAAAGAATTCATTAGTGGTGCAAAAAGATAACCTGATGCAGAGGCACGGCCTGGGGGACGGAGTCCGGGACAAAAGAGCATACAATCTGAGGACGAGGAGAGCTGACACCAATAGTCTTCGCAGACAGTGAGTTGGGATGGAGACAGGGAGAAGAAGACTTATGTTATATGTTTATATGTCCCACGCGTTTATATAATTTTTCAGATCTTTTGTACATTACATGTTTTCCTAATTCGTACAAGGACCAAACCATAACAAGTACAAAAAAAACAGACTGTTTTTTTTTTACAGTAAAGTGTTAATAAATAAATATAGTGCTCTAAATGAGAATCTGCTATCTAAATTCTTTATTAGTTGTCTTTTTATCATATTAACATATAATTTAAATTTGAATTATTTTATCAGTTACCAACCCCTTTCTTCTCCGTATACTTCTGTTCCTATCGCAGTCAAAGGTTCCAACTCTAAGTAAAAAGTTTAATAATGGAAGTGAAATAGTATTATATTATTATTTCGTTTAAACGTATCTTTATGTTAAATAATCACAGTACAACTTTGTACTAGTTTACTTAAAGTCTTTGGTAAGAAAATATTCGTAGTCTGATAAAAGAGGTCAGTTTTTACTCGCAGCATTTTTAACATCTTTTATTATTATTATTTTATTTTTTATTTAATCTGGCTAGCGTATTGCCATGTGGCAATCTCTTCCAACCAACCAGAAGATGTTTTAACGGGCCCTAAGTGAAAACCAGACTGGAATGCTATTTAAAAAAATTGGGTTCCAGCGAGGATAGAACCCGCAACCTCCGGATCGGCAGACAAGTGTCTTACCACCAGGCCACGGAGGTCGTCGTGTTTGTTGGAAAAAAATTCCACATGGCGATAAGTCCGCCAGGTTGTACAGTATACAATGAAAGTGTAATACAATACAACTCCTCACGAATGCGTGATATGACAAATTCTTACAAGTTCAAGAAAACGGCGTGATGTAAACGTGTGTATAAGTTTTTTTAGGACATCCTATATAATTTAGAGAAAATCCCAGATACAACAAACTCAACAGTATGGAATGATCATGTTTTGTTTAACATGACATTTAAAAGTTACATAACAACTTGACATAAAAAATAAAACATGACAGTTACCCTTAACCCGATTATGGGTTAAAATTATACAATCCATGCATTGTAACAAACAAAATAAACACATTATATAATTAAGAAAAC
Source organism: Odontocerum albicorne (assembly GCA_949825065.1). Classification (NCBI taxonomy): domain Eukaryota; kingdom Metazoa; phylum Arthropoda; class Insecta; order Trichoptera; family Odontoceridae; genus Odontocerum; species Odontocerum albicorne. The sequence continues at coordinate 10,437,270 of OX463865.1, forward strand.
ATGTGCAAGTGTTGTTGTCTCTTCACTTACGGAAGTGACCATCGTCATTGCTGGACCTCGTAGTCGATTATCCTCTCGCCACTCCAACGTCAATCTTGAGTTGCTCTTCCACGTCGATCATGTGTTCTTCTGTGAGAAAACAGCCCGATACTACATGCGCAATCCCTTCCACAGATGTCACAAATATGTAGATCCTGCTAAATCACCTGGCAATATCGATGAATGTATAGTTATGTTCGCAGGACGCTGGCTGTTTCTTACAGATCTAGCCATCCACGGTGTTAAACCACCTGCTTTCTCTCAGTTCTCAGGTACCACGCACAAAGTCCGTTATTCTCGCAGATTGTCCTTATAGCGCTCTGCCCACTACTTCTCCGTACAAGACGCGTTTTGGGAGCCTATGATCGTCCATGCGTATCACATGTCCGGTCCATTGCATATCACAAAAAAAAACAAATTATTGTTAACGCGAATCGAACTTGTAACACTAGTGCTGGAACACAGTCGTTTTACAAAGTAGGCCACGGAGATCGTAATTGGTTATGGTATGGGAAATTAAAAACAAGTTTTTCACTAAATTGAGATATAAACAACCCTCTAAAAGCTTTTGGCAGTCTACTGATGATCTAATTACTAAATTCAGCGCTTGTCTGAAAATGTTCGTTGAGGTAATTATCTGTTGGATTTCCACTGAAGGTTTAATAATGATTCCACCAAAAATACTGTGGAAATACGTTGTTAGGAATCCGTTGGATTAGTCTTAACGGGTCTGTGAAAGAATTTAACTAAAAAAGGGTAGTAAGAAATTTTAATTGTTAAAATAATTATGATGTATTTAATTAAAGAAAGCTTTTAATATAGGGGGATTGGTATTTAAGATAATACACAAATATATTTTATTGAGATAATTCTGATGTTCAAATAGTATATTTTTAGATATTGGAAAGGTTTCGAGAGATATCAAAAGATATGTAGCAATAGGAAACAAATTCAACGGGGCACTGACAAACGTATACCCAAACTAGTATTAAAATATGCTAAGATATCCATAACAGAACAAGTACAACAGTATTTATATTCCGACTTTGATATATTGAAGTGAAACGTAAGTGTGGAAAATAATTGAAAGAAGAAATAAGTGCGCTGAGAAGAACACGGCGGGTGAAAATGTATCAAGAATAAACCAATACACGCACATGCTTCTTCGATCAGTGAGATGACTGACACTCAGACTGTTACCATTTTAACCTCATCTGAAGTTGAGAATCCAGATGGAATTTTTGTTAGCTATGAAGACTCATTTTGCAATAGTGTGAGTAACACTCTGCATTACACAACTTGTGTAGTGGTATTGGTTTTAGAATGCCACACGATTGGTTTGCGTAGAGCGCACGTTTGTATTATTGTTAAAATACTCGGTGATTAGAAAAATACTACCATGTCGAAATTTGGAGTGCGATTTTTTTCTAATGTAATGTATAATTCAACATTTTTCGAAAGTTTTAGAATATACTTTGTTATAACTTAAAGTTTCCTACAATTTAGTATCACTCCATCCACTTTTATTTTAAAACTTTATTATTTGGCATTGTACTCGTAATTATGATACATTAATATGTTAAATAATCTTACAGTCATTTTATTTTCATGTGCAATATTATTAAAGCTGACAAACATTTTTACTTTATAATACTTGTGCTTATATTTATTTTTAATCTTGAAAAATTTTATGTTTCCTAGAATCTGCCATGCCTAAATAATTAATATGTTAAATAAACTTACTTTCATTTTATTTTTATGTGTACTACAATTTAAGCTGACAACATTTTTAATTTACAAAACGCGTGTGTTCATTTCAATATTTGAATATAAAATATTTTTTTTTTATGCTTTTTCCCTTCATTAAAAAAATTAAGTGACAAGTTTTGGTAAACGCACTATAGTATTACTCACACTATTGCAAAATGAGTCTTCTGACTGAATGATCTTTACATACCTCCCTTATTTCTTTAATTGTTAGAAAACTTTTTTGAGGTGATCATCAGTATTAGAAAACAGCGTTTTATTAAATTATCAAAGAAAATGTGTTCTTATTCAATTGATCTAAATTAAGTATCACTTTGTTTGAAAATTAGGAACAACAAATTTTGATTTATAGATATCACTCAGTTCTCTTTCATCCCTTATGCACGTTCTTCATTCATGAGCTTTGTCCACCCTCCATTTTTTCAACCACATTTATCTTCAGCAACTAAACATATATCTCAAGTCAGTGAACATATATCCCCCATTGTGGTAATTATGTCAGAAAGAAGTACCTTGATAATGGCCATTATTTCTCCACAACTATCATTTGTCGTAGGCTTTCAAAAGAATCTGGAAAAATTCTGCCAGATTAAGTAACCTAACAAAGTGATCTATAAAGCTATTAACCTTAAACTATTAAATCACCTCGATATCGATAACTTCTCGCGTAGAGTTTATATAGACCCCACGTTAAAAAAATATACGCTATTGTATTTTTTTTAATAAATATTACTAGATTGTTCATTAAATGGTCGAATTGAAAAGACGCTTATTTACCACCCATGCGTTTTTGGGGTTGATTGCATTGGACGCGGTAAATGCTATTTTAAAAATTCGTTGAAAGCGGTAAAAATATGGCTTTCAGTAAACTAAATTCATCTCGCAGAGGACAACCGAAACAAACTTAGTCTATAGTTTTATCATTCAGACCAAACTCGTAGCCGGGACCATCTACAATATCAATTATGTTAAGGCTATTAGTCACCACGCAGTGGCCTAACAAAAGAAAATTCTGTTGAAAATTGGAGAATCGTATAGGAGTTAATGAAGAGGAACCTGTTGAGATAAATCTAGGACAACCTGGAACAAGTCAATTGAAAAGCACGAAAATCATTCTCGTTGATTCTTGAGCTAAACACGCAAGTACACAAAAATCACTAAACATGGTTTATTTGCAAACAAAATATTACCCCAAGCGCACAGTTAAAGGTTGAAGGAGAATAGAACGATAAAACGCCAGTGGCAGTTGACCGGCAATTCTCACATCAATTATTATTTTTTCCGCGTTTAAAAAATTTACTTAGGGAATAAAAAAAACGTTTTATAATTTAATTTATAAGTATACGCCCTTATGTTTTTTTTTGCTATGTCACTGACCGGTGTCTGTGATCAGCTGTGTGTATCGTTAAACTGTTATATTTTTATCATTTTAACTCGTGTACTATTTTATTATACAATATTTTATATATAATTTAGTTAAGGCATGATAATATAAAGTTAGATAGTCGCAAAAACGATTCAAATTATTATTTATTTTTACCTAGTTCTGTAAATATGAAACCGGATTTTTTTATAGAAAATACACATTTATTGTATGAAAATGGTAAAGAATATTTTATTCAAAGTATTGGCTTTCAAAAGTATGGCTTCTCGTGTCATATTTAGTTGATCCGCGAGTTGTTGTTGCGTTTGAGCGTCATCCTCATCCAACAATGCTTGCAATTCGGCGTCTTCAAACTTTCTCGGTGGTCTTTCACGTTCTTCGTTTCTCACGTCAAAATCGCCACTTTTGAATTTTTTAAACCACTCAAAGCACTGTGATTTACCAAGAGTATGCTCACATAAGCTTCGAAAAGCATTCGATGCGATTCTGCAGCAGTTTTCTTCAAATTGTAACAGAAAATCAATGCTCTTCGCAAATCATAGTTTTCAGGCACAAAAACAGACATGTTCAACGCTATGAAAACATATGTAGTTGTATTAAACTTGTATTGTTGTGAGTCAAAAGTCTTTTAAAATGAAAACACAAGAAAAAGGCGCCAATGACGCGGTTTAACAGTCACTACATTGACAACTAGAGCCATTTACTCGTATGAGCAAACTCCGGTTTCATATTTACAGACCGATACAATGTTCATGAAAAATAAACATATTGTTACACAATTAAACCTGGTGGGCTTATTATCATGTAGCAATATCTTCGAACTCACCAGAAAAATGTTAAAAAGACCTTGGGTAACCAGACTGGAATCCTTCTTAAAAATATGTGTGTTCCAACGGAAATCGAACCCGCAACAGGGTTAGGAGTTAAGTGTCTTACCAACTAAGGCACGGAATTTATCATACATAATAAAAATAAAAGTGAGATATCATCAATCAAAGGAAAAAGGAAGGAAGGGGAGAAAGGAAAGGAAATTGCGCGCTAGCCGTATCCGCAAGGATTCTTGCTTCTTCACTTGTGGAAGAATTGCCAACACGTGCGATAGTGAACCCTCGAGTTCCACACTTACTCCAGTGGTTCTTAACGAAAAGGTTCGATTGATGTGACTGAGGGTAATATATATATTATTATTTTAATTATGATCTAATTTGTTACTTTGTGTAACATCCTAAACTGTCTCATCGGTCTTTAATATCTCACCGAAAATGTTTAGCGTCTCTCCGATCATTGTAGCACGCTACGCTCAAGCAAAGCTTGCCTTTTTGGCATTTGCTATATATCACTTCTGCTTCTTTACGTCATCCTTAGCTGTCCATGCCGTCAAACTCTGAAACCAGTTACTGGCTGCCGAGGGACTCTCAGCGTTGTAAGTTTACTTAAAACAACGACTTAATATCATATCTCTCTTAAATGATGAAATATGTTTCTCCATAGATCATATTTTCTGCTTCTTTAACATACAGTCTTTCTTCTCTTTTCCTGTCATTGGTTACATTTGTTCTAAATAGCATATGCAAGAACGGATCTTCCAGCTGCTATGCCTGTTGAAAGGGCCTTAACTCTTTTGAACGGGACTGTTTTTGCGGATTGACATGTTTCTTATCACATTACCAAAAGCAAAAGTAAATTTTCTTCTAAGATTGAGGGCGTTAGAAAGCACTCATCAACGCACTTAAGTGACTTAGAATATATGTGTATGTTTGTGTGTGTGTATCCATATACATTTATTATAATTTTTTTTTATTCTATACAATTTTTCTTTATTTTTAATGTTAACATTTCTTGTATTTTTCAAAGTAATTGGGCTATGTCTGTTTTGAGAAAATAAGTAAATAAATTTGTAAATATTGTGTTTTACTCTTTTTTTCATTTATTTTTTAAAGCTTTCCTGACCTAAAAGCTATCAATTAATAAATTGACTATAGCATAAACTTTTTTCTACCTTTAAGAAAAGTCGTTTATGGTAGGTAATAAATTAAGTTATTATTGTTTCAGGCAAGATACTAGTAACATTAAAATACTTAATTTCATGGAGAGCTTTCCTTCTAGCTTTGTACAACACATTCAACAGTATTGTATTTACATTACACTTTTGTTGTATACAGTACAACCTGGCGAACTTATTGCCATGTGGCAATATCTTTCAACCAACCAGAAAGATGTTAAAGAGGCCTTATGTAAAAACCAAAGGGGATTTTTTTAAATCTGGGTTCCAGCGGGATTAGAATCTCCGGGAGGGAGACAGGCGTCTTACCAACTAGACTACGGAAGTTGTCGTATGTGTGCCATGATAAGTTGAAATAGAAATCTGTTCTTTCTGTCTACGTCAATAGGGACATGCCGTGATGGGGATTGGGAGACAAGCGTCTTACCAATTGGGCAACGGAGGTCGTCTTTCAAGATACTAGAGAAACAACTTCTGTTGTTCCCACTGCTTTGGGGGTAAATCAGTTTTTTTAGTCCAGCCATGCTTTTATTTTATTTTTTGAAGAGTACCAAACGAAGGATTTTAAAATATCGTCCCTATTTCTGACCCGAACAAAAATATAAAAAAGGATAAGAAATCTTAGCTGTGCCTAAATTTTTAAGTTATTGTTTTTTTTTTTAATATTGAACAAAATCTTCGGGTAAAAAGCTACACAAAAGATATGAACGTGGAGACCAAAAGTTTCCTCTGTGAATAATCGAAGGACGGGGCAAAGCAAAGGCAGTATTTCCAGAACAAAGTTTATCTTTATCGGAATAGCTTTGCCTGAAGTTTAACGTGGACAAAATTCAAAAATGATTAATAGGGTAGAAATTTTGAGAAATTCCTGGATTTAATCTTGTCACGAGGAAGGAAACAGGGTCGTATTTGTGTATTAATATTTTATTCTAATTAAACTGACTTTAAAAATCGACTGAAAAAAAAAACTCGAAATTTCTATAGTTGGGAAATTCTAGGATGAGTCCTGTGACAGCTCACAAATTTGCCCCAATACAACCTTATGTAATGTATTTACCTAAATAACTTGCTATTTATCTTCCTCGAATAACAACCAGAGGAAGACCAAAGAATTCGTGGGTAGTGCAAAAAGATAACCTGATGCAGAGGCACGGCCTGGGGGACGTAGTCCAGGACAGAATAGCATAAAACCTGAGGACGAGGAGAGCTGACCCCAACAGTCTTCGCAGACAATGAGTTGGGATGGAGCCAGGGAGAGAGAGAACTTGCTATTTATTAGAGTTGAGGCTTATATTAAAGTTGATAAAATAATTAAAATTATTGAACATCGTTACAAGGTTGTATTGGGGCAAATTTGTGAGCTGTCACAGGACTCATCCTAGAATTTCCGAACTATAGTTGATAATGTAGGGTCTTTCAAATTGAGCGGTTTTTTTAATTCTGGTTAAAACACAGATGGCGTCGCGAACTTCCCTGGGTCTTGTGACATTTTGAGAAGTGTAATGTATAATATTTATAAAAAATGGAGTCGTATACCATACAACAACGCGTTCAAATTGTTGAATCATTTTATGTATTGTAATCTCTAGAAACGGTGATGTTTATTGGCCATCTATTTATTTTCTGTTTTTTTTCTTCTTATTCTACATGTGCAATGGTGTGGGCTGAAAAGCATCTGGTGTCCTCGCGGCTCGGCTCACCCTATATTAGTGGGGTGTATCTTGGCCGGGGGGATGTTATTAAATGAGCACAGACCTTTGATAGCTTCTCTCTTAAATATATTTTCTGACATTCATGTGTTTTTGAAGTGTATTTAGATATATTATGTACATGCTATGTTGTTATCAATAAACCTATATTTATTTATTAATTATCATCAGTGGAGCTTGTTTGTGCTCCTCTGATGATGAGGTGAAAACCTTGAAACCAGGAGGGTTATACCGTTACATAAAGTGGAATAATCAGTATTTGATAAAACAAATTACATTATAAATTTAGATATGATCTTTGAAAACGGGTTGTCTTCAAGTGTTCCTTAAAGCTTCACACACCATCCATGTACCTTATACTTAGAGCGCCACAAGACTGGCAACTGCAAAAACCCTTTAATATTGGATCGATTCAAAACAATTAATTTACCCGATAAAGATGAAATTGACCTCAAAATTCTACTCTTTTTCGAAGGAACTTTTTTTCGATAAAGATTTGATAAATATAATGGAGGTACCCCATTTAGTAACTCTAATACAAAGATACACAGTTTTAAATCAATCGATAAATATAATGAAGACATCAAATCCAGTAACTCTAATACAAAGATACACAGTTTGAAATCAATCGATACATATAATGGAGATATCCCATTTAGTAACTCTAATACAAAGATACACAGTTTGAAATCAATCGATAAATATAATGGAGATATACCATTCAGTAACTCTTATACAAAGATACACAGTTTGAAATCAATCGATAAATAAAATGGAGATATCCCATTAAGTAACTTTAATACAAAGATACACAGTTTGAAATCAATCGATACATATAATGGAGATATCCCATTTAGTAACTCTAATACAAAGATACACAGCTTGAAATCAATCAATAAATATAATGGAGATATCCCATTCAGTAACTCTAATACAAAGATACACAGTTTGAAATTCAGCCATTTATTACACATGAGCCAGTGTAGACTACAAATGGTCAAAATCGACCGTAAATGAAAAAAAATAATAGGGGAGTATGCATGTACGTATATACGTACCATCACGCCGTTTCCCTATCAGGATAGACAAAAAGGAAAGAGCGCCACACTTTTGCCTCTTCTACACTATCTTTATACAACTCTTCTGACTTGTTACAGTCCCTTGACGATTCCTCTGACATTCCCTTGTTTGAAAATATCATACAATCGATTCAACCATACTATCCTATCCATTCCTCTTCCACGCCTACCACTCACGTTTCGTTCATTTGTTCCACGTGTCCAAACCATCTCAGAGTAGTCTTCTCCATATTGCTGAACACATCACCATCATACGCATACCCAATCATTTCATTCCATATTCTGTAATATATTGTTACCCATATATTCTTCTAAATTCACGCATAAATACAATTACAGAAAAAAAATAAGTGTGCTAGGATATAATGAAATGGAGATGTTTTATACCTACCTACCCAAATAATGGCACGACGTGATGATGATTCATACATAAATAACAATGCCACCTTCAAACCGGAATATCAAGAATCTAAAAGAGAGAAAGGTTCTGATGCAAATCCGAGCCTGTCAACCCATAGTCGGCCGATGGTTTAAATTGGATTAGTGTTGGAATTCCCCGAAACTGGGAACAATAAGCCGCCCTTCGGTCTTTGTGCAAACACTTGAGGGAAGTCACGCAGAGGCAGAGAATCATCTTGCCGTTCGTACAACTCTTTCGGAACTCACAAATTTTTGATTAATCATCATTATTTATCTTTTCAAAATTTCATAACTGAAAATAATTGTTTCAGGAATTTTCCAGAGCAGTTAATGTCAACTTTTTACTAAGTGAAAGCCCCTTTTAGAATTTATTTATTTTTTCATTTAAATATTAAACACTTCATTATATAACTATTGTCGTTGCTGGGCCTCATAATCGAAGATCCAGTTAGAAAGCGATGCTGTGTCGTGGTGTTTTTTTTAAAGAGAGTGAACTGTTGCACACCAGCAAACTCAACGGCCACACGGCTGTACTGGATCCGATGGCTCACCGAAGTGAGACGATCGGAGTACACCGGTATGTTTTCTTTTTCTGGAAGAATAGATATGACCAAAGTCATAGGTATCCTTATACTCTCGAATACTAGGCAGAAAAAAATACCTGTGTCATTTGAGGGGAGTAGCACAGCGCGGGGTTCGAACCGATGACCTTCCGCTTGAAAGTCCAGTACATTACTACGCGACCATGCACAAACCAACCAAATTAAAGTAAATAAAGGAATTTTGGCACAAAAAATGTATAGTTATTATTTAATTGGTAAGCTCGACGAAGCCGTGATTTTCGACAGATACATCAAGACTAAGAGGAAATGAACAAGCGTTGGAAGCTGAAGAAGTACAGTGAATTAGTGACTTATGTCAACATTCTGAGAGAAGCCTTTTCTTTGCCATCATGACAACTTTATCTCGAACATAAATAAAATGCGGATCTATAAATACTGAATAATAATTCTGACATTTTTCTCTCGCAGTTGAGAGATCTCTTGACAAATTATTCAAATATGGCTGCCATAAAGGAGCTGTTTTTTTTAAAAGATAAAAAAGACCCACAATTCCAATATCCTTTATTAGATGGAGTTGTTAAATCTAGACTTTTCGTAGTATCAAAACAAACATTCTTTCTTAAAACTTTTTCAACATTTTTTATTTTACAATCTTTCTATGTTAATTAGCAAATTAATTTATATTTTATGATTTTCACAGTCTTCTTCTTCCTGGCACTGTCCCAACTCATTGCCTAGATAGGCTGTTGGGGTCGGCTCTTCTCGTTCTCAGGCTGTATATTCTTCGGTTCTGGGTGTCGCTTTCATCTAAGCCGTTTTTCTGCTAGATTTTGAAGCATTGAGTCATCCAGGAGTTTTTTGGTCTTCCTCTGGACGGCTGTCGAGGAAGATCCACAGACATTGCCTGATTTACAGTGAGGTCTGGTGGTCTCCATCTTATGTGCCCGTACCATCTCAGCTGTCGCTCAGTTGTTGACTGTGAAAAGCATGTTATGATTTTCACAGTCACCAACTAGTTAAATAACTATCAACAATCGCTAGAGAGTAAAAACATAATTTTTTATATTTTAAAGTCCCCATTAACGCACCCTTAAATTCAAATTTACTGGAGACAGCAATAACAGGTAACGAACCCGTATACTCACAATATCAAGCGAGTTGTTCGGAAAGTGGTTTCGTATTTTTTGAAACGCTTAATTATACCAAACGCTCGTGGATTGTGGTTCTCTATATTCTCAATAATGTCCAGTATCTCAAAACTAGTTTTTCTCTATCAGTCTTGATTTGATATTATTCAGTAACAACCGACCTGCCAGAGTGGACACCACTCCAAATGTCGTATCGACATTAAGGAATTTTTCAAATTACATGAGATCGCTTATTGCATCGTCACCATTGTATTGTATTACACTTTCGTTGTATACAGTATAGCCTGGCGGGTTTATTTCTATGTCACAATCTCTTCCGACCAACCAGAAAAATGTTTAAAATGCCTTAGGTGAAAAGTAGACTGTATTCCTTTTGAAAGAATCTGGGTTCCAACGGGACTTGAACCGGTAACACCTGAACTAGGAAAAAAGCGTCTTAGTAACTAGGCGCTAATATATACGAGTATAATTAATTTTTTTAGTTTGTTTCGCATATTTGTTCCATCTTCAAAATGATGCCAAAATACGCTTCAGCAATTAAAAAAGCAAATAAAAACCAAAAAATGTGCCTAACTATTATCTTTCAAAATAATATATATTCATCACGTTTGGAATGAAGCAATGAAAATTTTAAATATTGAAGAAAATAATGTACTTTCTTTATAGCATATTAAAAGTACATAAAAAATATAAAAACATATTTCTGGTTGATTGGAAAAGATTGCCACATGGCAATAAACTCGCCATGTTAAAAAAAAATACATTTGTATAAAAAGGGTCTTGTTACGTCACATAACAACTAAATACTAGGAAAAACATGTTCCTAAATATTCTAAGAGTTTGAACAGTATTTGTAAGAGAAGCAACATAATAATTAATATACATTCAGCACGTTTGGTATGAAGTAAGCAATGAATATTTTGTCCTAACGACATATATTGTAACATATTTAAGGAAAAATTAACTATTTTACTTTCCGTACAGCATATTATACACATACTCGTATATACTATACTTATAAAAATACTATTATATCAAAAAGGGATCTTGTTACATCACGCAACAACTAAATACTAAGGAAAATATAAAAGTTTCTAATTATTCCAAAAGTTTGAACATCACTTGTAAGAGGAGCAACAGGACTCTTGGATCCAAGGTTGAATAATACTTTTGCAGAGGAGTGGGTTGTCAGTAACTGATGATTTCTACAGCAAAAAAACTAAGTGAGAAAGCTTATGAATATAAACGAAAAACAGGACCAGATTTTCTTATTTGAAAGGGTCCTTTTTCATTTCTATCAGTTCTGTACCCAGTTCTCCCCACTTTTTTTCTTCCTCAACTTTTACTTTTGTTTTACTTTTTATTTTAAATATATTTTCAAACTTCTCAATTTTAATTGTATATTTTTTCTACCCTCTTTTTATAATATGTTGTTAACAAACTTAATATAAACAATATTTCCATTTTATTAATTCTAAAATAGGGCGGGCTATTAAAACAAAAATTTTGCCATTGCTGATACTGTGACATGAAATATCCTACATTAATATTAGGTGAGGCATGCAGCTTTACTAAGCACTTGAAGATGGTTCTTTTGGGAGGTGTTAAGATTCACTTAAAGCATATTTCACACTTTTTGTGGGTTCGAATAGATTGGCCACATGGCAATAAAGTAGACAAATTATATTCACCACTAGCAAAGGAATGACCTTGTTGAATGAATGTACCAATATTGATATATTTTATATCTCGGTGAACAAAGTGAAGTTTGATGTCGTCTTTATCGGATAAATTATTAGTTCTAAATTGATCCAAAAGGGCGGGGCATTGTGACAGGGATTTAACTGTTACTGAAACTGTAGCATAGAATGGTCTACTTCTTAGTACAAGAGATATGAATGGGGTGTGCAGCATAAGGTAGCGCTTAAAGACAACCCTTTCCGGGAGGTCTAATCAAAATTTATTACTATATATGAATACTACACATTCACATAAAACCGAATGTGCTACTGTCACATATCGGAAATTCTATAAAAGTTTCATTGTAATACGTCTTCCCTTGGGGAGTAGTCAGCGGTTTTCTTACCAAACATGTTTTTCTGAACAAATGCCGATGCGGGGAAATACCTAAGCAAATGGCCGTAGCTACCACCTTCCTTTCCTTCCACTCAACTTATGTATATGAGTATGTATATATGTATACGTACTCGTATATAAGCTTCTAGTATGGCAGTTTTTTTGACTGAGTCAAATGCCTTTTCGTAGTCCACAAATGCTAGATACAAAGGGAGTTCGTATTCCTCACATCGTTCTATTATTTCTCGCAGCACTTGAATATGATCCATGGTACTGAAACCCTTCCTGAATCCAGCCTGTTCTCGTGGTTGGTTTGTGTCAAAAGTACTCGAGAGTCGGTTAGTTAAAATTTTTGTAAAAATTTTGTAAAGGGTAGGTAGCATGCTAATTGGACGGTAGTTCTTAAGATCCTCTTGATCGCCTTTCTTATGGAGAAGTATTACAGTTACCGAATGATCTTCAGCACCAACTGCAAGAATTGGCAGAGGTCAGCAGGGGAGTTGGTTTAAAAATGAATATTTCAAAAACCAAATATATGATGAACGGCTTTGCTACCCCAAAACCAATAAACGTAGATGGAAAGCCGCTAGAACTTGTCCAGGAATATGTGTATCTGGGCCAACTTATTTCCTTTGTAGGTGGCATATCGGAGGAAATAGCACGAAGGACAAAACTGGCGTGGAGCTCATTTGGACGTTTGAACAACATCTTCAAAAGTAATCTCCCAATATCCTTAAAGCGAAGGGTCTACAACCAGTGCATTCTTCCAGTACGTACATATGGCTGCGAGACATGGACGCTCACAGTAAAGAACACGCAAAAGCTCCAGACCGCACAAAGGGGCATGGAGAGATGCATGTTAGGATATACTAAAAGAGACCGTAAACGAAACACCTGGATTCGCAATATAACAAAGGTAGAAGACGTTATAAAGGTGTGCAAAAGAATGAAGTGGCAATGGGCCGGACACGTAGCCAGAATGTCAGACTCCCGATGGACATCCGAAATAATCCAGTGGTATCCAAGAGGCATAAAGAGGCCTAGAAGAAGACCGAAGGTACGCTGGATGGACGAAATCAGGAAGCATGGCAGCATCACGTGGCATCGGCGAGCAAAGGACCGAACTGTTTGGAGTCAACTTGGGGAGACCTTCATCCAGCAGTGGATCGACCCTGGTTGACAATGATGATGATGATGACTCGTATATAAATGTATTTTGTATTATTTCTCTTAATAAAAGTGGGTTCAAGTCCCGAGCTAGAGCGCCTTTGTAGAGAGTTTGTTCTTTAAACAACGCTATATAAATTGTAATTTTTTTCTGAGAATAGACCACTTAGTCAATATTTTTCTCAGACTTGACATTACGGTTTTGGTCCGATTTTTATATTAAAAATAGAAAATTTCGCATAGCAAAAATGAGTCAATATCGAATCCGTGTCAGTGACGACACCTTGATTTTTTGATAAAAAAAAATACTGTCTCTGTTTTCTTTTTATTTTATTTTCACCTGCTCTGAAAGTGTTAACACTAGTTGATCCTTTTAAAACATATTATACCCACACAAAATGGTTCCTAACAAAATATTTAACGTTATCATTTCAATTCTACCGTTATTCTCTAATTAATATTCCAAAGGACTAAGCCCTGCTTCCTGGGGCCGTTTGATCCTGGACCGGAACTTAATCCTGTGGCCTTTGGTTTGAATCAAGTGGTTATGCTCCACACTTGACACACGAATATTTCATGTTTTACTTACCCATTCTGTAAATCATTCATTATTAATTCTTGTAATTTAAATGTAACGTATATAAACTTCATTATCAACCTATCATGATGAGCATCGTAACTCCCATGATAGTCTTTATCCATCCATATCTGCACTCCGCGGCTCGAAGAACGGTTGTTAACCCTTTTAATCCAACGGGGCCGATTATCGGCCCCAACTGGCATATGCGAAAATTCTCTCGGGGCCGATCATCGGCCTCAAAGTTTTCATACAAGTTTTTATGTTGAATAAAAATATTTTTTTTTATGAAATATGAAAATAACTTATTATTTTACACTCTACAGGGAGGTCTTCACAAAAAAATAGGTTTTAAAACTAAATATTAACTGAGATAAAAAATAAAATATAAACTACTGTTTTTTGCCATGAAACGCTTGGGATTTTTCGCACATTTTATGCAAAATATACTGGGATTAAAAGGGTTAAGGGTGGTCCTGTTGCGTCTCTCACTTGGTCAGTCCAATCCTTGTGCGTCGTCTTTCCATACATCCAGTAACCGCAAGTCTCCACTCCAGCTGCGTCTCTCAAATTGGGATTATTTCTTTTGTACATCGTCTTTCCACGTCTCCAGTAACCACAAACCTCTCCAAACTGTCTCCTTGACCACGAGCAATGTGCCCAAAGAATTGGAAGACTCGTCAAATGCCTATTGTCAACAACCTGTCAGTTATTCTCAGTTCTTTGAAAATAGAGGCATTAGTTTACCTTGATGTCTGTATTGAATTTGTTACATGCTTCTATATGATTTAAAGGAAACTTATTTGAATTGTTAAACAAATAATCATAATGTTTAAATATATAATCATTAAATCAACGTAGATTTCGAGAACGAATTGATTTCAAACTTTGTATCTTTTTTATTATGTTTCGTAATAGGATATTTCCATTATATCTTTCAAATATACATCTGAAAGATACTCCTTCGGAGAAGAATAGAATTTGAGACCGATATTGTTTTCATCGAATAAGTTGATTGTTCGAAATCAATCCAACAGGGTTGGATATTATGACAGAGCTTTTTTCGTTGCTGGTCCAGTGACGTAAAATTACCTGTCTCTAAGGGATATAAAAATAAATTAAGGGTATAGCTTTAGGAAGCATATAAAGACAGCTGTTTTTAGGTCTTTCAAATAAAATATAATTTCATACGAATACAACACATGTACACTACATTCTAACTTAAGCGAAATGTATTATAGATCGTTCAGCCAGAAGAGTAATTTTGCCATAGTGTGACAAAAACTTGTCACTTAATTTTTTTAGTGAAGTGAAAAAGCAAAAAAATGTAAAAATAATATTTTATATTCAAACGTTGAAATGAACACACACGTTTTGTAACTTAAAAAATGCTGTCAGCTTAAATTGTTATAATCATAAAAATAAAATGAGGGTTAGTTTATTTCACATATTTATTGTTTAGGCATGGCAAATTCTAGGAAACATTAAATAAAAACAATGAATTTTTTCAAGATTAAAAATAAATATAAGTACAAGTATTATAAAGTAAAAATGTTCATCAGCTTTAATTAAATTATAGCACATAAAAATAAAATGAATGAATTCAACATATTAATGTATCATAATTACAATACTAAATAATAATGTTTTAAAATAATAGTAGATGGAGTGATACTGAATTCTAGGAAACTTTAAGTTATAACAAAATACATTCTAAGCTTTCGAAAAATTTTGAATTATACATTACATAAGACAAAAATCGCACTACTAATTTCGACATGGTAGTATTTTTCTAATCACCGAGTATTTTACCAACAATACAAACGTGCGCTCTGCGCTAACCAATCGTGTGGCATTCTAAAACCAATACTACTACATAAGTTGTGTAATATAGAGAGTGTTACTCGCACTATTGCAAAATGAATGTTCTGACTGATCGATCCATACTATCACATACACATATCAAAAGATCTACTATAGTTTCTTTGTAACTCGTATTTAACTGGTAAGTTTTCTGTGATTTTTACATAATTATGTTTTTCTAAACAAATGCAGTTGCAGAGGAGTATGTAATCTAATGATCGCAGCCATCACCTTCCTATCCTTACACTCAACTTAAATATTTTTTTGTAATATTTTTAATCTTGCTAAAAATAGTGGGTTCGAATCTCAAGTAAGGTCGTTCTTGATGAGAGTTTGCTCTCTAAACGGTGTTGTATAAATTGTTATTTTATTATTATTATTACTTGTCGGTTAGGGAAGATTTCCACACGGCAATAAGCCTACCAGGTTGTATGTACTGTTTCCAATGAAAGCGGAGGGACATGGCCGCGTGGTAACGCACTGGACTTCCGCGCGAAAGGTCGCCGGTTCGAACGAATGACACTTTTTCCGTCTATTATTTGGAGGTATAAATATGCCTATGACTTCGGTTATAGATATTCTTTAAAAAAAAAAGAAAAAAAAACTTGCGGGTGTGCTCCGATCGTCTCACTTGCTATCAGATTCAGTACAGTAGTGTGGCCAGTGAGTTTGCTGGTGTGCAACGGATTACTCACTTAAATAGGAGAAAAAGATCTTGAAAAAACTCCACGGCACAGCTTCACTTTCAAAGTTAATTTACCTTGGAATGGCAATGGCAGGGGAGGCCCAGCAACGATGACTACAATGAAAGTGTCATACAATATATACTCCATGTCCCTGCGCCCAGGGACAACCACCCTGTCCCACTACCCACCCCTCCATAACTAAAATGCAGTAAAATTGGGTAGAAACACTACAATTTTTTTCTTATATATCATATATTAAATTTATATTTTTTTCAAACCAATATAATTATTGACATGAAAATGCAGGTTAACACTCCAGCCATTTCGCCTGTTTCCCTGGCCTTATGAAATATTAACTTTTATTGTTTCACGTAAAATGAAAATAAAAACACAATTCGGACTGGCCAATTCCCATAAAAAGTGGACATTAATGTTCCCGCGGGCGTTTTCCCGATCGGCTCTTTAAATTGTTTTCGAAAAATGGCTCATGCTTAAATTGAAAAAGGTATTTGCACGAAAATACGACCTGTTTTATATTTGCATATATATAATATTATGTATGATACTCTTGTTTGATGAGAATCATTTAATTACAATTTAAATAAGGACTAATTTATTTTTAATATTAGGTGTTAACATAAGCTTTGACCGTTTTTTTTTTCAAATTTAAAAATGAGCACCAAAAGTAAAACAAAATGGTAAAGATTATACATCATTCGAAAGACAATTTTCTGCTCTACAAAATATTATGTTTGCTTTTACGTTACCTATATTATTTTATTTGATTACAAGCCTTCAAATTGGAAAGTCAAGTAGACGAAAGTGAGCATTTTCGACACCTTCTGTTCGCGTTCAATCGAGGGAATAAAGCTGCCAAAGCTGCTCGCGATATTTGTGAAGTGTACGGTGAAGATGCTATGAATGAAAGGACAGCTCGTCGATGGTTTTTGCGTTTCAAAGACGGTAATTTCGACCTGAAAGACATGGAGCGTTCCGGACGACCAGTGGACTTCGATGAGGACCGCTTAAACCATAGTATTCATGAAGATCCCCTTTAAACCACCGTAGAATTGGCTGAGCAGATGAATTGTAGTCATATGACTATATACCGCCATCTTAAATCAATGGGAAATGTCCAAAAGTTCGGCGCTTGGATTCCACATGTTTTGAGTGAAAACAACAAAAATCAACGTTCGACAATTTCTGCTGGTTTGCTCGCACGTCATCAAGCTACGCATGGCCACAAGCAAAGGTTCCTTTACTGCATCATTACTGGTGGTGAAAAATGGTGCCTTTATGTGAATATGAAGAAACGGAAAGAATGGGTGAGTTATGGTCAATAAGTAATGCCCAGAGCTAAACAAGGTTTGCATCCGCGCAAGACGATGATTTACATCTGGTGGGATTGACAAGGCGTCATCCACTACGAGATACTTGAATGCAATCAGACAGTCAACGCGGAGCTATACATTCTGCAAATGCAGCGGCTCAACACTGCAATTCAACAAAAAAGACCGGATCGGCAATATGGCGTTATAACGCAACACGTTAACGCCCGCCCTCATATCGCCAACATTACGAAAAATCCCATTCAAACGCTTGGTTGGAAAGTCCTGCCGCACCTTCCATATTCTCCAGACCTCGCGCCGTCGTTTCCACCTTTTTTGGTCTCTTTCGAACAATTTGCGCGGCGTTTCCTTCAATAATGACGTCGAATTGCGGACGTGGTTGGACGAATTCCTCGAGTCAAGACCGGATGCTTTTTATCGCACAGGCATTGAAAAACTTGTAGAACGTTGGCAATAAGCTGTAAATAATGAAGGAGAATACATTATTGGCTAATTTTTGTAAAATAATGAAAGAAAATACATTATTGACTAATTTGTTGTAATTTTTTGTTGTGTCCTCTTGTTCTCTTCATTTGGAAAAAAAACGGACAAAACTTATCTTAACACCCAATAAGTCAGTAGTCAACTGCGTTTATTTCTAAAAATTGTTTTTTTAACGATCTGTGATTGATTCTTCAAGATACACATCCATAGTTGTAAATCATGGATGTTGTTACTTTAATAGGCTGCCTTCAATATCTGATGTCTCCCTCTCGCAGGATGTGTGTGTATAGCCTGTGGCTAAACAGCCACTTCCTTTTCCTGTCCCCCGAGGGCACTACTCTGGGGTGGGGGCATATTTATACGATGCGAAACACATTATAGGGGTTGTCACAGTTAAATCTTTGAAATAAATAATAATAAAATGACGATTTATAAAGCGCTGTTTTGAAAGCAGAATTTATTTAATGACGCTCGAACTCGGGATTTAACCCCACTATTATTGACTGATTAAAAATATCACAAAATAAATATATATACTCGTATGTTGAGTGTAAAAAAAAGGTGATGGCTGCGGTCATTATATTAGACACTTCCTCGCGTATGTTTAGAAAAATGTATTTGGCAAGATAACCGCAGTAAGCTTTCCAAAGGAAGACGAATAATAATCTGCCGATCCGTAGGTTGCGGGTTCGATCCCCGAGAGAAAAAAATTGACTGTTTATATTTTGATGGTGTCTCAATTATTGTTATTATTTTGATGGTGTCTCAAGTATTGTTATTATTTTGATGGTGTCTCAATTAATGTTATTATTTTAATGGTGTCTCAATTATTGTTATTATTTTGATGGTGTCTCAATTAATGTTGTTATTTTGATGGTGTCTCAATTATTGTTATTATTTTGATGGTGTTTCAATTATTGTTATTATTTTGATGGTGTCTCAATTATTGTTATTATTTTGATGGTGTCTCAATTATTATTATTTTGATGGTGCCTCAATTATTGTTATTATTTTGATGGTGTCTCAATTATTGTTATTATTTTGATGGTGCCTCAATTATTGTTATTATTTTGATGGTGTCTCAATTATAGTTATTATTTTGATGGTGTCTCAAATATTTTTATTATTTTGAATAAAGTGACCAAATATTTCCGATATTCAGATATAATATTTTCTTAGATGAGTGGAAAATATCGACAGTCATGTGTAGCGATAGGAAACAAAGGATATGGGGACATATACCTACATATACTTGAACTAGAGAGTATCAAAATCTCCCCTACATCACTTTTCATGGCTCACAATCTACCAAACAGGACATCATTCACAAATTCTCATTCTCTACTGAAAAAAAATAAGTGTTAATTTTTTTCTGGTGTCTAAATTATTTTTATTACTGTTTAAAGAAATGGCCGAATAATTCCACTATTTAGATTTTTAAAGAATAGATATGACCAAAGTCATAGGTATTCACATACCCTAGAACACTAGGCGGAAAAAATGGCTATGTCATTCGAGGGGAGTAGCACAGCGTGGGGTTCAAACCGACGACCTTCCGCACGGACGTCCATCGCGTTACCGCGCGGCCATGCACCTCTCTTTTCTCAGATGATTTGAAAAAGTCATGTGTAGCGATAGGAAATAAAGTCTATAGTGCATTAATACATATATACTTGAACCGGACAGTATCAAAATCAGCTAAAATGAAAATCCGTAACATTGTTCAAGTACCATCTTTTATATGATATATGTGAAATTGTTGGCGTAAAAAAAAAGACTGAAATAAGCTGATTCTATGCTGCACAAATGCATGCACTGAGAATAATGCATGGGAGAGTCTTCGGACATGACTGATTCAAGCCAATGCGAGTGCTTTTATATATCATTGGCGCTCCAGAATATTTTATTACAAAACCAAAAGTTTGCGGGCAACGGATGCCGTGAACATACTTGTATGTATAATAAATGTTTGACAATATACTTCACATCATTATTAACAGCATGGCATGCGACGACTTACTACAATATCGTACTTGATGATAGAATACTCCATATTTCTCAACTAAAACCATGAACTGGACGGAGAAACAGGCATTGAAATAACGGATGTTATTTCAAAACCGTTTAAAACTGAAAAGGGAGTGCCAGAGGGATGTGTTTTATTTCCTAAACTTTTTAACTTCCATGGCAAAAACATCAAGCTCAAAATATTTGAGGATAAGACTGGCGAGATAACAATAATAAAAACGAAAAACAGCAAGCTGCAATTTGCTGATAACAACATTATTGTTCTGGCAAAAGTGTTTTAAATCCTCACAGCTCTATATTTTTCTATGGTTAGGGGGATACCTCATTACTCTCAAATCAAGCTGATATTCAGAGAATTGATGCCTTAAAAATATCGCCTTGGAAATGATTGTTCCTCATTATGTGGCGTTTTATAGGATTCTTTTGCATTTTATGTGGCGTATTCTATAAAGCGTTGACAATGATTCCGGCGCATTTTATGTGGTGCTGGAAAAGATTTTTCCGCATTCTACTCGTACATATACCATAGATATATGGCGTTAGAAACGATTCTTGTGCATTTGATGTGGTATTGGAAAAGGTTTTTTTCACATTCTACATGACGTTGGAAACGATTATCGCACATTCTATATAGCTTTAGAAACGTTTATTACGCATTTATATGATGTTGAAAAAAGGTTTTCTGCATTCTATATGCCGTCGGAAATGATTCTCGCGTTTTTTTTGCAGTATTAAAAACGATGCTTGCGCATTTTATGTGGTATTAGACTTTTCCGAACCTTTGTTTTTACGCATTCCATATGATGTTGGACGCGATTCTCGTGGCTATTGTTGGAATGTAGGGTTCGAAAATGTGGCATTGGAAACGATTCTGGCACATTCTATAAACGGTTAAGATATATGTGTCTAGAGTGTTTGAGGTACATTAATTTGGACGCAGTGCTAAGAAATATATTTCCTGAATATACACGTAATTTTGAAATCCGTGACACAGTTGATAAAACGCTTGTCTTCAGCTTGGTTATTTCGAGTTTGATTCACGATTTACAAAAAAAGTGACTTATCTGATGAATTAATCTTGAAACAATAACTATAATGGCACACACTAGACCTAGACGTACCCGAGTGTTTTTGCCCCTCAATGTGTTGTTATTTTGCTTGTTCCAACGATATAAAAAAGGGCGAGTTACGTGCTTAATCCTGTATTTCTTTAACTTAAGCCTTAATAATAAGAATCGCAAAAAATGTGATTTCAGGATTAAGTTTTTCATACAGTCTTAATAACTTATCCAGGTGCCATACAAAGTAATGAATTTTTTTTTAAATACTGAAAAATTCGACCAAAATATAAAGCAACAGTAAAATTAACATTGTAAGAATACGTTTTTGGAAAGGTAAGGGTGGATTCAGTCAGTTTGTGGGAGGGGTGTATGAGGGAGAATGGGGCGGAGTGACGTGTGACGTCACCAAACCTAAAATGGCTGCTGCCAGGGTGGGGGCGGGGAGACAGTGTCCCATTATTATATTCAGGTGATGAAATTTCAGATGAGATTATTGAGGAAGATAAATATTATATATATAATATAACGATGAATTTATCTTTTCCGATGATGATATCGAATAAAAAATATTTTTTTACTTTAGATGCTGCTCTTTGCTGTTTTATTTTATTGTTTACTATATGATATATGGTATATTTGTGTTATATTAATCATGACGAATTCAAAATAGTTTTTAATTAAAAAGCGCGATTGCCATTTTTTAATATAATTAAGCTATTAATTTTTCCGTTTTGTATAGGGTGTTTTTTTAAGTGTGATATGATTTGTTTTTGAAATAAAACACGTATAAATGCTTTAAATGGCCGTGTATTTGAATTGAATTGATAGGTTGTTTAATGACAATTATTGTTTGAAGATATAAGACATAGATCATATGTTGACCGTGGCTGGCTCTTATGTACCTTAACTGTAAGTCCAAGTTTGGACCACTTTTTCAAGTATTTAGGGCTGTATATCGCCAATAACTCGTCTTATGTTGTCTTCTAATGCCTCAATCGAGTCCGGTTTATTAGCATAGACTAGCGACTTTACGTATCCCCAAATAAAATAATCTAAGAGCGTTAAATCGCAGGATCTTGGTGGCCAATTAACAGGACCATTTCGTGAAATTATGTTATCACAAAAAGTTTCTTTCAGTAAATGGATTGTGACGGTTGCTGTGTGGGATGTAGCGCCGTCCTGCTGAACCCACATTTCCTCCATATCTTATCTTCTTCATCTTATTTTAGGCCTGTTGGCCTGTTATGGTCCTGCATCATTGTTTGCCTCTTGCGACGTCGACTGCCAGCTGTCTTTACATCTTTTGGGAGGTCGTCCTGGAGGTCTGCTTGCTTGGGGGATACTGTCCCTGGCCATTATTACGGCTCTTGGTTCCACCATTCTGGATACATGTTCGTTCCAGAATCTTCTTCTCTGTCGTCCCCATCTGACAATATCTTCAACTTCGCACGTCCTTCGGATTTCTGTGTCACGTACTCTATCACGAAGAGTTTTGCCAGCGATACTCCTGAGTACCTTCATTTCGCTGGTTCGAAGGAGATTTTTGGTTCTCACAGTGTCCTCTATATCCATGTCATTAAGTTGGGGAATGAAAAAGTCAGTAATCTTGGCTCTATAGCGATTGCCATTGACTGTAATGTTCTGGCCGGCTTCATTTTTAAAGAAATAAGGACCAATGAATCCATAAGCCCATAAAGCACACCAAACAGTACATTTTTGTGGATGTAATGGCTGTTCAATAACCTCATGTAGATTCTCCTCGCTCCAAATGCGGCAATTCTGTTTATTAACATATCCATTGATCCAAAATATGCCTCATCACTTAACAAAATTTTCCGGTAAAACAGCTCTTTGAGTTTGGACAATTGAACGCTGATTTTCGAAGTATGCCACAATAATATTGTAGCGTTGTTGCGGTGTATATCTATCTATTCATGATGAATTGTCAAACGTTACTGAGTAAAAATGGCAATGACAGCTTGACAACCGAGAGATATCGGAATCTTAAATCATTTCCCCCTTAAAAAAACACCCGTTATTATATTTTATTTATTTATTATTACACATGACAAGAATATACACAATTTGAGAAAAACAACAGATAATTTGATTTGGACATACAATTTTAATGGATCTGGGTTTGTTGCCTTTCATTTGTCGTATCCCCAGTAAACTAGGCTTTTGCCTGTATGTATATGTACATAAATGTTTTCTCGTTCTGATTGTGTTCGAGTTTTGATAATTTTCCATTTTGTTGTTGATATTCATTATTGTAACATGATTTAGTTTGTTTGTTTTATTTGAAATTTTATTTTTTGCAAATACTGCAGTCGTTCAATTACATATAAATAAGTTATTGTACATATAAATAAATACGAGTATATATGTTTTATTATACTTTCGTTGTACACAGTACAACCTCGTTGTCTTATTGCCATATGGTAATCGCTTCTCTCCATGCCCATTTATGTTCATGTGAAGAGCTCATGTTATTAATTAAAAAATGTGTATAAGTTATCAATTATTCATGAAAAACTGTAAAATACTCGTATTATTAGTCATAAGTAGGTAATAATATAATTATTCATAATATGAACAACTTTTATAGCTTATATCATATGAGCAACTCTTATAGCTCATATAATATGAGCAATTCTTATAGCTCATATGTTATAATATGAGGAACTATTATGGCTCATATAATATAAGTAACTCTTATAGCTCATATAATATGCACAATTCTTATAGCTCATATAATATGAGCAATGTTTAAAGCTTATATAATATGAGCAACTATTATAGCTCATATAATATGAGCAACTCTTATAGCTCATATAATATGAGCAACGTTTATAGCTCATATAATATGAGCAACTCTTATAGCTCATATAATATGAGTAACTCTTATAGCTCATATAATATGAGCAACTCTTATAGCTCATATAATGTGAGCAACTCTTACAGCTCATATAATATGAGCAACATTTATAGCTTATATAAATGAGCAATTCTTATAATTCACATAATATGAGCAACTCTTATAGCTCATATAATATGAGCAACTTTTATAGCTCATATGATGTGAGCAACTTTTATAGCTCATACAATATGGGTAACTCTTATAGCTCATATAATATGAGTAATTCTTTTAGCTTATATAATATAAGCAATTATTATAGCTCATATATTATGAGCAACTCTTATAGCTCATGTAATATGAGCAACTCTTATAGCTCATATAATATGAACAATTCTTGTAGCTCATATATTATGAGTAACTCTTATAGCTCATATAATACGAGCAACTCTTATAGCTCATTCAAAAACGCAGCTATTAATTTATTTTACACGACAAGGAAAGAAACAGTTATAACATATCAGGAGTTTAAAGACATACGTGTACATTTCAATAATCATAAAAAAACATTCTTCCTTCCCCTATCATGATTAATTACTATTCTCAGATACCGTAATCCTGCCGACTGATTATTAACTTGAAATTAATCATTTAAGTCAACCGGTTTATCACATGTGTGAATTAAAAGCTCTCAACACTGAAAAAAACAATCGCTGAAATTAGCACTTTTATACTATAGTTCAAGGAACAAAATAAAAAAAACAATGATAGCAAGATAACACAAACAATAACACTTAAATTGGTGTATTTTGAACAAATACTAAAAATTCTGCGTTTTAACGCAACAACCCATAGATCAAAAGATCAAATAAGATTCCCGCCATTGCTTATTTTTCTATGTGCAACAGTATTTTGACAGATTTAACAATGCCTTGAGAATGGGGTTATTCCTTAAATGTGTATTTGAGCTTTAAAATATTAAATGACTGCCATACATCTGGTAATACGTTATACACCCTAAGGGTTAAAAAATATGATGCCTTTGGCCAAAATAATTGTTCATCATTTAAACACTAAGTGTACGGCACAGGCACAAAGAACTCTAACATAGGTGGATGGCTGCTGCGCAATGCTCGGAGAATTCGGCTCACGTTCAGTGGCATAGATCGGCGAAAAAGTAGCAGGGTGAAGAGATTCCTCTTAGGCAGGTAATAGCTGGTTTCAAATAAAAGTCGGAAGGCAGAGTGAACTGTGAAGGTGATTTATTTGGTCTTTAACGCTTCTTTTGTGCGGCCGATCGCTCATCGCAAGAACCTGTTTTCGCCACTGCATGCAGTCACACCTCGCGAAATACCACAATTTTCGAGAGTTTTGCGCATGCAGAGGCCGGCTGGCTAGCGATATAGTCTCGCGGGGGCCGCGCACAAGCCACATTTCCTTTACGGTCACGACGCAGCGCGGGCCTCAACAAACATAAATATTCATACAAAAATCCAAATAATATAACTACGAATTTATACATGTCAAACGAGAAAACAATTAAGAAAACTAATACACAATTGTTTTATGATGACGCATACGTCCGATGCACTAACTAACATATATCCCCTTTCCTATTATTCCTGGTCTGATAGACGTGGTTAATCATAACACTAGATCCAGAACGTTTGAGAATCATGAGAACCATTTTCAGTATAAACATTTGTCTTCTTATATTAAAAACTCTCAAGTATTTGAAAAGTTGCTCACTTGGATATCTTTAGAACTTTTTCAATGATTATTAATTTCTGCGCCATCTCAATTCTATGGATTAATTTCAGCACCATCTCAATGCTATGGATTGGTTTTGGATGATTTATTGTTGCGGTGTTTCGAAATCTATACGAAAGGTAATCTCTCGCGACCGAGTAGGATTGTCAGCAATTTTGTGAAAAGAAGACACCCGTGCTTGTATTAATCTATTGTATTAAAGCTGTTGCACTTCAGCAAGCACAAATAGATCAAACCCAAATTTCCGATGGCAAAGAGATCAAAGTTCCAAGACGATCGGCAAAATAAATCTTCGACAGTATTTTTTATGGTAGACTTCAATAAAGTGCTAATTTTGTGTTGATTAAAAGCGCTTAATGAATTTATGATAAGCAAAATATAAGCTGTTAGTTCAGTTGCATAACCACCCACAGGATTATGGCTGACGAAATAAGTCCCCGCCTAGATCTACACGTAAAGATCAAAATCTTCTTTATCATTTTATGATCGCGACGTCACGTAGTAACGTAAAAAAGTACTGCGCGAAGGGACTTTTGTCCGGTAGCACACACCTGAACGTGAAAAGAATAATAAAGATGAGAGACTTAAGGTTCGATATCACGGGCGAAAGAACATCTTTCGCAGTGCAGTAAATATACTTATAAAGTGATTTAATGCCTGAAATTCAAACAGCATATAAATAAGAGAGATATTCGGATGTAAAACGGTCTAAGTTTAAAACCAATCCGTATGTGAATCAACCAGAAATCCAGTATTTTGGTGCCTACATCTTTTGCATAAATGAAAGCTGTTAGACCTTTAGGAGAGATGATGAGGATGATTATTGGTAAATAAAACTTGTCAAAATCGGAATGTGTAAAAGAGGAATTTTATTGACAGGCGTGGGTATTTATAATATTCCTGAATGTGTGCGGGAATGCGCGCACGATATACCGCTCTCTCGTTTCTGCATTTACAATGCGATGTGGGTATTCGTTATGTTTTGGGAATCGGCGCGACAGATGTGTTGCTTTCTCGTTTTAACATGGAATGAACTCTCAGATTGATAGTGATTTGAATGACCGGCGTGTGGACCTTGCACTTGTTTGTTTCACATTGTTAAGGTATGCAAAGGTCGTCTCGCCGGTCATTGACCGCGCACACGAACGCCACAGACCTATGCCGCTGACATTTTTGTTTCAGTCTGCTTTTCACTTCAAACTTGTTCAACACCCTTCTGGATAGTAAAATATTAAATATTCGATTCTCGTTAGTAAAATCTATATTTTTCTAAAGGGAACTCCACTCAGCTTTTTTACATTGACTCATCTTCGTACCGATTGGTTACTTGAATCTAGTGACGTCAAAGAACAGTTTTACTGCATTAAAAATGTTCTGAGAAAGTAATGGCAACGGCTGTTGGTCCTCCAGGCATTAATTAAGTCGCATTGTAAGTATAATATGTTGACTGCACTGCTAGTCATTCTCCTCATCTCGTGATGTCGGGCCTTAAGTCCGTCGTAGCTACTATTCATTTTATACTCAGGTGTGTTGTCATCGGAGAAGGAGTACCTGAACAGTTCGAAAAAAATAAAAAAAATGTTTTTTCTAAAAAAATCTTCTTTTTTTATGTGTCTCACATAAAAAAAGAAGATTTTAATTATCTCGCGTTTAATTTTCTCGCGGAGACATATTTTCTCCCCCATAACAGAGTGGATGGTGGTGGGATCAAACTGAACTGGTGAAATCTATACAATGGACTTCTTTGTTTTTTAATACTATACATTTAAGTCTAGAACTTTAATCTAGTACCAATTCTCTAGATAACATCTCTATCAATTAAATTATATATAACTCGAGCCAGAGAGCAAGTTGAATGCAGTGTGGCGATCAACGACACACCAATTCAACAAGTAACAAAATTTAAATACTTGGGTGCTAGCATTATGTGCAATAATGACCTATATGGCGAAGTGCTTGAACAATCACAAAAGGCCGCAGCTATTTCCGAATGTTTAAAGAACACTATCTGGAAAAATAAGTATATGAACATCCAAAGCAAGGTGAGGATATACAAGACCTGTGTCCGCCCTATAATGACATACAGCATAGAGTCCAGAGCCGACACTGTCAGAACCAAAAATCTCCTTTGAACCAGCGAAATGAAGGTACTCAGGAGTATCGCTGGCAAAACCCTTCGTGATAGAGTACTAAACACAGAAATCCGAAGGATGTACGAAGTTGAAGATATTGTCAGATGGGGACGACAGAGAAGAAGGTTCTGGAACGAATATGTATCCAGAATGGCGGAACCAAGAGCCGTAAGAATAGCCAGGGACAGTATCTCCCAAGCAAGCAGACCTCCAGGATGACCTCCCAAAAGATGGAAAGACAGCTGGAAGTCGATGTCACAAGAGGGAAACAATGATGCAGGACCATAACAGGCCAACAGGCCTAAAATAATAATAAGAAGAAGATTGAATTGATTCGGAGAAATCAATTTATTTAATGAAGATGAGATTGAGCTTAAAGTTCTGCTCCTCTTCAAAACAACATCTGTCAGACACAGATTCCAAAGATGCAATGGAGACATCCCATTAAGGGACTTGAATACGAAGAGACAAAGTTTGAAATCAATCCGTTCGCGACACTTAAGCCAATGTAGACTGTTAGAAGCGGACTAACATAGAAATATTCATGACTAACATACGAGTATATCAACCTAGCAGCTGCATTGAAAATAAACTAGAGTCTAGAAATTTGTGAATCGGAAAAAACTAGAATAAATAGAAAATCTAGACACAACAAAACATATGAATCAATAAGATCTTGTTGGAAGATTCGTACAAATTTGAAACCCTCTAAGGTTGTATAAACCTAAAGAAACCGTATAATCTATTTGTTTATCGAAAAAGAACTTTCTGTCCAGAAAGACTCGAAGAAAGTTATATATTTTAGAAAAATACAAACACCTATAACTAATAAAGCATCCCCACCGAAAATATACTGCCTACGCGGTGAAGCCTTCCAGAGAAAAATCGTTTTTCTTGGATTTAATTTTAATTCGTTTTTATATGATACATCCAATTTGAAAAGTATCCTGTTTCAGAATATTTACGCGACTTCCCGTGGGATAATTATGGACCTTTTTATCGCACATTACACCTTTTCGGATATACTTCATGAATAATAATGAATTTAAAGCTATTTTTTACTGTTTCCTTTTTATTTTTGTGTTCAGGTTATGATGTTTTCCAATTGTTATGTTATGTTTTGACGTGTGTTTGATTGTTGTTTTCGTTTAAATTGTATTTTGTAATTAAAATTTCAATTGTGTTTAAAATAACTGATTGAGTGAACATTTTTTTTTATATTAACATTTTTTTTAAATAATAGATATGACCGAAGTAATCGGTATCCTTATACCCTCGAACACTAGCGGAAAAAGTGCCGGTGTCATTCGAAGGGCGGGGTTCGAACCGACAACCTTCCGCACGGAAGTCTGGTACATTACCGCGTGGCCATGCATCTCAATCCTAGTCTAGTTTTCTCTTAAGACCACTTGAACATCTTTCTGGTTAGTGGGAAGAAATTACCACATGGCAATAAGCCAAGCCAGATTGTACTGTATACAACGAAAGCGTGATACAATATAACTAAAGTTATACGCACAACTTGTTCTCCTTGTATACTCGTGGAAGTCCAGCGCGTTAGCGCGTGGCCACACACCTCTTAAATAATATAATATAAATGGTTTTACCCAGCACATGTCTAGTTTACAAAGCATATCCTGAATTTTTATTCTAATTCTGCACGATTTGAAGTTTCAATTGTGTTTCATTACTCAAAAAAAATTGCAATTTAACAAAACCGCTTGGTTATTTTTCCGAAATAGTTGCAGTTTTCATCTTCAGAACTTGTACGTGGTCAACTTCACCATTTTTAGGTTAGGTTACTACGATATCTCATCTCAGGTTAGGTGACTACGATATCTCATCTCAGGTTAGGTGACTAACGATATATCATCTCAGGTTAGGTTACTACGATAAGTTCTGAAGATGAAAACTGCAACGTTGTCGAAATGATGGTACAACACTCCGTAGGACCTTATACAACTGTTACGAAGGACCGTAAAAACCTACTTGAACATTAATTAAGATGTTTGGCTATAATTTTATCATACACCAATTTAGTTGACTTTTGACTCAATTTATTTATAATACTGTCAAATCGCTTAAAATATATTTAAATTATAAAATCCGTTTTCAAATACTTATCACTCATATTTTAAACTATTCAGTGAAATAAATAAAAACAAGTACTATTTTCTTTAGATCACCTCAAATGGCACATAGACTTTTCCAATTCTATAATAAAAAGTACATTAAGAGAACAGCCTGAATAAAGAAGCCACTTTGTGGAATCCCTGTATTCTTGATGGAACGTGTTGAGTGATGATGAGAATTGATATAAGTCGATAGGACATCTGGTCCTTATAACAGCTTCGGGAAAGGGTGAGTGCTTTCTCCTTCCTTTTCATAATCCAGCCCCTTTCCATCGGCAGACTTTTCAGTGAAGAGACTCCGCAAGCCATTAATGTCACTCTTCATTAGTGATCCTACCCGGGCCTCTCTTCCCCCGGAGGTTCGGACCTCAATTCAAATGCCAGCGGCGCCTTTGAAGCCTTTTCATAAACCCACATCTTACGCTTTTAAATTAAACCAGCTTCAATACGGTTTATAAAACACCTTTACACGACATTTATGAGGACTAATAAAAATAAAATTCAATCTTAAAAAAAAACTTTCCTTGCATTATACTTTCGTTGTAAAGTACATTTAAAAGTATAACATTTTCGTTGTATACAGTAATTTAAAGTATTTCATTTTCAGTGTATACAGTACTTAAAAGTATTTAACTTTCGGCGTATACAGTACTTAAACGTATATTACACTTTCGTTGTACACAGTACTTACTCGTTATATAGAGCACGTAAAAGTATTCAAATTTCTGTAAATGATATACGTATTTATTCGTTGTATTGTATACCGTACTTAAAAATATTTCACTTTCAGTGTATACAGTACTTACTCGTTATATAGAGTACGGAAAAGTATTCGATTTTCCGTATATACGTACTTATTTGTTGTATACAGTACTTTTACTTTCGGTGCATACAGTACTTAAACGTATATTACACTTCCAGTGTATACAGTACTTACTCGTTATAAAGAGTACGTAAAAGTATTCCACTTTCTGTATTTACGTACTTATTCGTTGTATACAGTACTTAAAAGTATTTTACTTTCGCTGTATACAGTACTTAAACGTATATTACACTTTCAGTGTATACAGTACTTACTCGTTATAAAGAGTACGTAAAAGTATTCCACTTTCTGTATTTACGTACTTATTCGTTGTATACAGTACTTAAAAGTATTTCACTTTCGGTGTATACAGTACTTAAACGTATGTTACACTTTGTGTGAATACAGCACTTACTCGTTGTATAGAGTACGTAAAAGTATTCCACTTTCTGTATATACGTACTTATTCGTTGTATACAGTACTTAAAAGTATTTCACTTTCGGTGTATATAGCACTTAAACGTATGTTACACTTTGTGTGAATACAGTACTTACTCGTTATATAGAGTACGTAAAAGTATTCCACTTTCTGTATATACGTACTCATTCGTTGTACAGTACTTAAAAGTATTACACATTTGTGTAATACTTCTAAGTACTGACTAGTACATCTGACGGATTTATTGCTACACTGTAACTTCTTCCAACCAACTAGCCCATCTTGGATATATTAAATTGATTAACCCATGACAATTTTTACAAAAAAAATATATATATGTTTGTTTAAATTTATGTAAAATAAACTAATATCTATCAATAATGGTAGAACTAGAGGAAAGAAATTCACTCGAGAATAAAGAAGGGAATCAAATAAAAATTGGGATAAAAGGATATTCTGGGTAATGTTATATTTTTTTTCATTTGTCTTTTAAACGATAATGAGGATGGTGCACATCAAATAAATATTGGAAGTTCTTTACAATCACGCTGACTGAACTCAAGTAAAAATTTGTCAATTGTGGTGTGATTCGTTGGTATGCAATGATGTCTCATATCGCCTAATCGAAGTATCGTCTTTGTTCTGAAAGAAACTGGATTTTTTCACGAAGATTCGAAGGAGAGTTGGGATGATTAAGCACGCAAAATAATGTAGAAAGAACGTGAAAGTTCCTTTTCTGGCTAATCCTAATTGAAATCTGTTTCAATATTCTGAAACTTGGTCATACTTCCTTAGGTTAAATAAGAATCAAATGCAAGTCTTGAAGAGTTTCTCTCTAAAAGGTTGGCATTGTCCTTCATGTCTTCATTGACATCCAAATTACGTACGTCACCGTAATCAAGTAAAAGAAGCTTAAGACATACGTAAAGTAGTATTATGTATTTTTTTATTTTATTTAACACTTTTATTGCAAATACAATCTGGCGTGCTTATTTCTAGATGGCAATCAATATCTTCCAACCAAACAGACAAAATTAAATGAAGCAAGTTACATGGTCGCATAAATCATTCAAATGACTGTCCATCCTCATGAAATCCATGGACACATACGTAAGGATGTGTCCACAAACCCCACAAAGACGGACAACCACCCGAATATTCCTTTTCATATAAAGTGAAATAACATAAATCAAAGGAAAAGGAAGGGGTGGAGGAGAGGAAAGGAAAAAAAAGGAATGAAACACGTTATTTAAAAAAAAAATATTTAACACTTTTATTGCAATACAATCTGGTGGGCTTATTGCCAGGCGGCAATCTCTTCCAACCAACCAGACAAAGTAAATGAATCAAGTTACGTGGTCGCATAAATCATTCAAATGACTATCCATCCCCACGAAATCCATAAACATATACGTGAGAACATGCCCACGAACCCCACAAAGACGGACAATTATTTTTCATATAAAGTGAAATATCATCAATTAAAATGAAAGGAAAGGATGGTGGAGAGGAAAGGAAAAGAAAAATCAGGAATGAAACACGTTATTTTACTGACTAGAAATTAAAAGTTTTTTCAGTCGCTCTTTAAGTATTTGTCTCAAAATAGGCAGAAAATTACGCATCATATTAAGATAATATAAAGAAGCCAATATCTTGCAGATTAACTCTGAAATATAATAACGCCGACTCAAATTTTCATCAATAAGGATTCTCAGATTTTTGCCATGTGATGAATACGAAATATTCTTCATCCGGTATTGTGTAGAATTTCGAATCCCGCATTAGAACATCCTTTACGAGAGTCTACTCTCTAAATTAGGGGTGTCAAAATCGTGGCCCGCGGGCCACATGTATCCCAATTTAAGACTTTATGTGGCCATTTCGAGGTTTCCAACTTTCTATACATTTTGAATTTTGTTATTGATAAAATTAAAAAACAAATCCCGTGCACGTTAATAATAATTTTTTCACATATTATAAATTTTGTGAGTGACGAATTTATTAACTTGGGTGTCGCATCTGTAGGCCGGCGCTAGACAAAATATGCTAATGAAGTTACAAAATTAATTAAAGTATTCGACGACAAATTTTCATACATGCAAAAGCATGAGGAAAATTTCACAATTTTCTTAACCCCATTTGATGTGAAGGTCGTATCTGCCACTCCAAATTTACAAATGGAACTTATAGACTTGCAATCAAGGATTGAGATGAAAGCCATGTTCGAAGGGAATAAAATACACTTATCATAAATATATCCATGAAGATTAAGTATACCAAACGATTGTCAGACCCACACTCATCTATGGCTCCAAATGATGGACGATGTATAACTCTTACTCCAGGAAACTAGAAACTGCTGAAATGCGCATGCTAAGATAGTCAGCTAGTGTGTCCCTAAGAGACAAAATAAAAAGTTCACGCATTCGTGGACGCCTAGGTGTTACAGAAATCAACAGTAAAATGGAGGAGAGGCGATTAAGATGGTGTGGGAACGTTGGACGTAGAGCACCCTATCACATTATGAATCAGGCTATCTCCATAGATCTTACTCGAATAACAACCAGAGGAAGACCAAAGAATTTGTGGGTGGTTCCAAAAGATAGCCTGATGCAGAGGCACGACCTGGGGGACGTAGTTCGGGACAGAAGAGCATACAACCTGAGGACGAAGAGAGCTGACCCCAACAGTTTTCGCAGACAGTGAGTTGGGATGGAGTCAGGGAGAAGAAGATCCTTGAAGATAAATTTCCAAAATTAAGGCATCTCGCAATGTGCACTATAACTGCATTTGGCACCACATATCGCTGCCAATCGTTTTTTTTTTCTTTCAAAATTAAACATATTATAAAATCGAAGTGTCGAAACAGGTTGACTGATGAAAACTTGACCAATCAACTGCGATGCGCGACGTCCAAATTACCAGTCGATATTAAAAAAAAATCAAATAATTAAAAACTAATGTTTCATTCATTTTACAAAGTTATTTGTTTGTTATAAAATATTTATACGACCAAATGATTTCAGTTGGACACCCCTGCTCTAA
Source organism: Odontocerum albicorne (assembly GCA_949825065.1). NCBI lineage: Eukaryota > Metazoa > Arthropoda > Insecta > Trichoptera > Odontoceridae > Odontocerum > Odontocerum albicorne. The sequence goes on from OX463865.1 coordinate 10,471,848, forward strand.
ATGGTGGTATATAAATTGATTGTTATTTGATTTCAAACAAGAGTGAAATAAGCAGTTTTTCTACCCGAGTTGAATTAAATAAATCGTACGAATTAACTTTTTCATTGTGTTGGGCACGTCCTATTTTGGGTTCACCTTTTTTTCTATTGTGTAACACTGTTTATGTGTCAACGTTGATTTTTTATTTTATTTAAAAAAAAAATCACCCTCTTCATCGGGTTAAATAAAGAAATTCAAAAACACAGTTTCTTTAATTTCACGCAAACGATGTCAGAGAACGAGAAGCAAATCCTAATTCAGATTGTAAGAAGCGAAGTGGAAATACTAGTTTCCATATAAAGTGCCATTTCCAAGCTTAGCTGAGTTCCACATAACTGAAAAGACGGAGAATTATTTCCAACAGAATTAGAAATAGATTAAGTTGTTGTGCTCACAGCTCGCTCCAGGGAGTCTCCATTTACTGAATGTGGAACTGAGGAAACAATGGGAATAATAGTGGACGTGTACACATTTTACTTATTCCCCGAGGAGATAAGTACCTGTTTCACGTGATAACAATGAGTTTGTGTAAGTTGTTAAACAAGAAAATGAGAAATGTATCAAAGGTTTAGGCTTCAAATTTGTGACTACATTTTAGAATCATTAACGAATATTAGAACGTTTTGGAAGTCCATATTTAAATATTAAGAAAAGGGAAATGGTAAGAAATGAATTATTTTGTAAATAATGAGGTATTGTAAGAAATGAATTATTTTGTCGTAATTAAATATCCCCACCCCAAAAATGATATCGTGTAGTAGTATTAATGTGTGAAACATCGCTTTTCTATTCCGTATTTGGAAAAATAATATTTCAAATTACTCATTGAAGCCAAAATAAATCCAAAAAAAGTTTACGAAAAACGTCGGAAGAAAATCCGAATGAATACAAGCTTGTTCGAAGCACATTTGAACGTACCCGAAGAATATCCAAACAATGAATGTTTGAACGTATTCGAACCATATCCGAAGAATATCCAAGATAAAAGTTGGAATATCTTAGAAGCATATCCAAACATGTCCAAACAAAGAATGTTTTTTTTTTTTTACCCTGGCGAGTTTATTGCCATGTGGCAATCTCTTCCAACCAACCAGAATGATGTTTTTATAGGCCCTAAGTGTTAACCAGACTGGAATCCTATTTAAAAAAAATCTGGATTCCAGCGGGGATCGAACCCGCAACCTCCGGATCGGCAGACAAGTGTCTTACCACCAGGCCACGGAGGTCGTCGGTTGAAGACCTTCGGAGCATATTCGAAGATGTACGAAGAATATCCAAGCAAAATGTTCGAACATCTTCGAAGCATATTCAAACACGTCCGAAGAATGTCGAAACCAAGAAATTTCGAACATTTTCGAAACATATTCGAACATGTCCGAAGAATATCCAAACCAAGGTTCGAACTTATACGTGTCCGAAGAATATTCGAACATCTCCGAGGCATATTCAAACATATATATCTGAAAAAAATTTGAATATAACTGAACATGTTCGATGCCATTACCAATTTTCACATGTGACTTACCAATTTACAATTACTTCTGTATCAATTTATTTGCATTATTTATATGCCTTGAAATATTTGAAGCATCCTGGTGTAAAGCTTGGAATGTTTTTAAAAAATATATCAGCAGATATATAACAACTTAATTACTTGGAAAGTCATTAAAATTCACTAAAACTGAAACTAAAAACAATGATTCTTGACATCTCCACATCAATAGCATGTAAAGGATTTCGTCCAAAACTATCAGCCGTAAGTCTGAAGAGGAAGAAAGAGGGTGAGACGACAACCCTTGGAAGCAGTTTGTTAATTAGGGTTAAATTGTTTTAGACCTCCGTCAAAGTGTTTTTGCCGAGTAGAGTTTTAGGGAGATTTGCTGATATGTTATGTGGATGCCTTAAAGTGTCCTTAATTAGATCTCAGCTTTTGGTTAAGGATATAATACGGTATAATTCAAGGAGTTTCGAAGTTTCTACTTAAGTCCGAACTGGTGATTACTCTTTTTGCTTGAAGTTTAATTTATCATTTTTTATTGATTTAAAATATTAAAAAAACTAGTTTTTATTTTGTATGGTATTTTTATATGATTAAAGGCGATTTAAGGGATGTGATAAGTGAGCCATGTGAGAGATGTCTAGTAAAAGGTTTGAAAATGAATGTAGCGAAATCAAAGGTTATGGTTATGAAAATAAGTGAGGTCAAAAGTGTGTACGATGTATGAGTTAACTCAGAAAAATTAGAGCAGGTTGATTAGTTCTGTTATATAAGCAGCATGTTGGCGTGTGATGGGTGAGTTGAAAGAGATATTGAAATAAGGATAGCGACAAGAAACAAGGTAAACGGAGCACTTAAATTAATATTCAACAATCGCGCAATACCAACAATAGAAAAAATCGCAGTGCAGGAGCTGGAACAGGTTGATTAGTTATGTTCTCTGAGCAGTATGCTGGCGTGTGATGGGCAAGTTAAAAGATGTGAATAGAGCATTTAATGTTATGTACAACAACCACGCAATATCAACAGTAGCAAAAATGACAGTAGCATAATAGTGTGGTGATGTCCACCTTGATGTATGAAGTGAAACTTAGACTTGACAGAAAAAGGAAAATAGTAATATTAATGCGGTTGGAGGCTGGGGGGTGAGGGAGGCTAGGGATAATTTCGGCCACTAGCCTTCCTCGCCCCCCAGCCTCCAACCGTTGAAGCGTCTATATCGGTACCAGTTCGAACAGCATTTAGTCTTGTTTGCGCTCCCCTGAAGATGAGGTGAAAGCCTTGAAACCGGTAGGGTTATACCGTCACAAAAAAAGTGGAATAAACAGTGTTTGTTAAAAATAAATTACAATGTCTTTAAACCTCCACAACGTTAATGCCTTAACTATAAACAACATAATAAGAAATAATTGTGAAATGTTAATATTTGAAAGAAAGCGGAATGAAGAAATCAGAAATAAATGCACGTATAAAATTAACGTTTTAAGTGAGATGAAGAAAGGAGCTTTACGATGGTTTGGACGTGTGGAGAGAATAAATGGTGCAAAAATTATTAAGCGAGCATATAAGTGATAAGTGCAAAGGGTACGTGGAAGAGGCAGACTGAATAAAATATAACAGGATTTGATGGACTAGATTTAGAAAGAAAGTAAAGTGAGAAGTATGAACAATAAAAGATTGAGCATGAATGTGGATGAGGCGAAAGTTATGTGCTTGGATAGAAAAGTTGAGAGATCTGTGATGATATGTACTTGTATAATGTTATTGAATAAATCAATCGCAACATCTTAAAAAAAAGATAGTGCACAGTGATATGCTAGTGCCAACCTTGGTGTATGGAAGCGATGCCTGAGCATTGAAAGAGAACGATGAACACAAAATAAATCCTGTAGAATTGCGTGCCTTGCATATAACATTGAGTATGACAATATTTTATGTATAAAACAGGTCCTCCGTGGCCTAGTTGTTAAGATGCATGTATCCCAATCCGGGGGTTGTGGGTTCGATTGCTATCGGAACCAGATTTTTTTCAAAAAGAATTGCAGTCTGATTTTCACTCAAGGCCTCCTTAATATATATCGGATTGGTTGGTGCATGGCAATAAGGTTACCAGATTGTTCTGTACACGACAAAAGTGTTATATGATACAATTGATCGGAAAAATTATAACTGTTCATTGGATATTGTTGTTATAAGTAAAATTAAGAAGATAATTTTAAAATAGTTTAACAAGATGAAAATGGGTTGCAAAAGACTAATGAAACACATATGTCTATATCTGAAATAAATGGAGATAAAAGTAACAGAGGTAGACGAATAAAAAGAGGGAAAGGGCTTTTAACTGAGAGCTAAGTAAGAAGTGTATGAAATAGGAGTGCATGTATGACGTAATGCTTGGATATTGACGAAATGAAAGCATTATGCACGGATAGAAAAACATGGAGATCTGTCCTCTACGCCTACCCCAAAAGAGACATATCATGACGTACTTCTTACTTCAAATTAACCACGAAATATTTTTTGTTTGAAAAATAACTTTTTATTTTTAAGAATCACTCAGTGCATATTGCATATGTGTTTTATAACTTTTTTTTTCTTTTCAGCAAAACTTCAGGATATATCTGAAGAAATAAACACTCCCAAATCCGATGCAACAGTTCCTATAGAGGAACAATCTTTTGGTGAAGACGAGGTCAAAGCTATAACAAAGATCCAAGCCTGCTTCAGAGGTCACCAAGTCAGAAAGACTATCAACCCAGACCCAGACGGTCAAGAGACTGATTCCAAGAAAGACAAAGAAGACGAACAGGGTGTAAAAAGTGAAGGAAAGGAAGGAGAGAAGACAGGAACCGAAGACAACAAAGAAGGGAGTGGTAGCAAAGAAGAAACGAAAATGAGCGCAGGACAAGCAGCACAGGCTGACCCTTCAAAGGCGGAATTGGAAGCCGAGTTCAACCCTGAGGATAAAGGTAAGACTTTTATCTAATGTTTAATTGTATGTGATGTACTAAAAACTATTTGGAGAGGAATTTCTGATACAAAAACAGAACTTAGTATTCTGTCCTTAGTTGAAGAAGAGCAGATACTGCAGATGTCAATTGAGTAAAATCATCCAAAAACTTTTATTTTTGGGATAATTGTGAATCTCCCGCGGGTTAGTGAAGCAAGGAGAAATCAACCCCTATATTTTTCAGGAAATCTTTTTTAGAAGTATGTTAGAGTTCAGATGAGTTCAGTTCGATTCAACCATAGGTCACGATGGTACGAGAAAAAATCAAGTGTCCGAAACATTCCTCGACCACAATTCTTCGCAAACAATTTTACCGGCCACAATTCGTATCACACAATTCTTCATTACATATTTTGAATTTTTGTTTTTGATAAATGTGTAATTTTGTTGTTGTATTTATTACTTTTATATCTATAATACATATTAACAAATAAAATAAGGGCTGCACAAAAGTATATAGTATATGATATAAAACGACTATTTATAAAATAAAGTAACATATACTCGACTCAATTGAATACATGGGGTAATAATGTATGACAGAATACGGAATGAAGTGATAAGGGATGTAAACTTAAGGCTAATGTGTTGAGTAAGATGAAAAATAGCGCCCTGAGATGGTTTTGGCACGTAAAATTAATGAATGAAAAAATACTAACGGAACAAATCTATAGTACAAATATTAATGAATGGCAAATGAATACCAAAGAAAGAATGGTTGGATCAAAGGAAAGATATTTAAAAAAAATAATAGAAACGTAAATTATAGAATCGTAGAAGTTGTAGTAGGAGGTATATGTAGAATAAGTGAAAGATGAGTGTTGGAATAAGAAACACTTGCGCTCTGTCCATTCTCTGTCGACTCCGATAGGGAAATGGCGTGATGATTTGTATGAGACGAATGAAAATAAGTAAGGATCAAAAGAATAATATTTTGCAAGTACAAAATGTAAGTCATAGAAATCGAAGGAGTTGTACGAGGTCTATAGAGGAGATGCATGGTGCTCTATCGTATCTGTGTACGCTGACAGGGAAACTATATTGTGGTAGGTATGTACATGTACGAGGGCGGTTTAATAAGTACCAGTGCTAGGAATGAAGACGACATTTTGGAGCAGATTCACCAGAAACAACACATTGTTTTGATTGTTGCTTAGTTTGGCGGTGTATGATGATTAATCCAGGTCTCATCGTCGGTGACAACTCGACGCAAAAACTCCTTCGGATCTCGCTTAAATTGCTCCAAACACAACTTCGAAGTTGAAAGCCGCACGCGCTTGTTGTCCACCGTAAGCAATCGCGGCATCCGTTGGGCTGACAACTTTTTCATCGCAAACTTATCATGTAAAATATTAATTGCCGTTCCCGTCAACATACTTATGGCCCCTTCTACTTTGCGCACTTTCGTTCGATGATCAGCGAGAATCATGTCATGGACTTTTACAATGATTTCCTAGGTAACCACATCAGCCGGGCGTCCTAGGCGATCCTCATCAAAAACGGATGTTCGACCACGTTTAAATTCGTTGAACCAATATCTAACTGTTGTCATTGATGGCAAAGGGTCTTCATAAACAGCATCCAATTCTGTTTTTATCTTCTCACACGTGTTTCCATCCAAAAGCAAAAAGCAAATCACGGAACGATACTGGACTTTCTCCATTTTAGCGAAAACTACGTTCCACGGCTTACTGCAATGGCTGTCAAATACGAACTAACCTATGAATAGTGTTAAATTTATTTTTGGCGTCGTTTAACAGATGGCAGGCAGCACACGATGGTAACAGCAACTTTCCTTAGCAACGCCATCTATCATCAAACATGGGTACTTATTGAACCGCCCTCGTATGTATCAAAAATCAAACCCAAAATCTCTGGATGAAATTAGAACGTTATAGCAACAAGGTTATGAAAGTAGTCGACTAACAAAATAAATATTTAAAACAAGCAAAACAAAAAATCTGGCGAATAATGTCGAAACAATGAATATTTTTGTGCCAGATACAACCTGAATTGTGGAAGGGTAGATCCATAGAAAAAGGGTATATGTTACGGTTTTTCAATCTACTAAATAGAGCTGTCAGCTAAATGATTAACGAGCTTTATAAAGTCTTTAAGCCTTGACGGACGAGCAATTTTAGGTTGACGTTTAATTGGAACACAAAAGTTATTTAGATTTTGATTGTTCTATGAAAAAGCTCGAAAAAATGTGATACATTTTAATATGAAATTGAGTCCTTTAGAAAAAAAATCTCATCAGTGGTCAATTGAATGATTGCGCATAAGTTTTTTTTTTAATTTAATAAAGTAATTTATATTACAAACATTTGCCAAAGGCTTTACCAATATATAAATGTTTATCTTAAGAACTAATCTAATTTATATATTATAATAACTATGATCTAACTTAATTTCAATTTCCTACATACTATTTTATTTTTTATTAACACTTACATATTTATTATAACTAGATAACAATTCTTACAACTAATTATTTAGCAGGTACATGTCCACTCGTTCAGGCTACTTGCATTGCATCACATTAACTTAAACCTAAGTTCTCCCTGCTTATACTGTAGGTGGATTAGTCAGGTAACAGATGATGGTATATTGCAAGTGTTACATAGAATCAAAATACAAAATCAATATAAACTTCTTTCAGTTTAAATCAGAAATCTTATAAACTTGAAAATATATCACACAACCTAAATGGATATTAACAGAAATATTGAAAAGATACATATATTTACGAGTATACCATCAAGCCGTCTGTCTCTCTATCAAATTATCTCCCTATATACTCCTCTTAGGACACACATTTCAACAGGATTTATTCGAATGCTTCCAGTCTTGTTCCGTGTTCACGTTTTACTCATTTTCATCGATGTCGGTACTAAAATACTTCTGTGGACATCTTAGCAGATTTTGAAATTGTCCGGCCGAGTATAACATATACGAGTATGTGTTAAAGCCTCACTGACTAAGTTTCCGGTCGGCCTTCAATACCCCTTTTAAATCTTCTATCATCTGAGAAAATACTCCCTAAATAGAAGAATTCTTCAGCTTGCTCTTTTCGATCGAAAAGATTTCACAATCGAAACGGAAATGATTATTTTTCGGTTGATTTTGATTTTAAATAATTTTGGAAAAATGCAATTTAAATTCATGGTATAAATATAGAACAAGTTGCAATAAAATATATAAATATCAAAACACTAACAAAATCCATACAAATTGCAATGAAAAAGAATTATATACGAGTAAATACAACTGCACACAACAGGACAAGGCTCAAAAGAATTTATGTTGATGTTAATAATAATTAAAAAACAATTTATATTGTATTGTATTACATTACACTTTCGTTGTATACAGTATTACCTGATTATTGCGATGTGGCAATATCTTCCCACCAACCGAAAATATGTTAAAGATACCTAAAGCAAAAATCGAACTGGAATTCTTTTTCAAAAAATCTAGGTTCCAACTGAAATCAAACCCGCAACCTCCGGGCTAGGAGACAAACGTCTTATTAACTAGGTCACGGAGGTCATCAAACGCAGACTCTCCTCAAGGGTGCATTTTGTGAGAAAGCTAGAACTTCGTATTTTTGCGAATTAACTACCAAACTAGTTTTTTAAGAACAAACGTCTTATATTATACTCATCAATGTATGTTGCAAAACAGTATTATATGTCAGGTGTCATGTTTTCTTCCGCCATCACAAATGTGTGATGCAATACAAATAGCTTAATATGTTAATGACTCCACAAGATGGTTTTGTTGGTCTACACATATAATACTTATGTTAGACCTTTGCCAGGATTTGGTTACCAAATGTGGAACCCTTATTTAATAGAAAATTTTGTATTCCTTGAAAGGGTTCAAAGACGAGTAATTCAAAATTCAAGATAAATCTAAGGTTTGTCATTACACATCACTCATCTCCAATGTGACCGACAATCTAGACCAGGGGTAGCCAACCTTTTGCATACCATGCGCCAATTTTTTCGCAGACGAGTTCAGATGCGCCATACAACTCAAGCACTTTTTTTACCTTCTTACGTTCACGTTTGGGGTTGTAAAATAGGGATAGGGGTAGGATCTGCTTCACTTAGAGGAGAAAAAGAAATAACTCAATCACGCAATTCAATTAATTAATTTACGCCATTTCAAAAGACACATGTTTATTGGAGCACCAATCTACAATAGTCCGGAATGATCTCTTGGACGACAGGGTGATCGCTGTCGTGGACCCCACTGATGGTGCTACAGCTGCCGGAGAGTCTCGTTTGGTGAAGATAACTCTGGACCACAGTTGATGGATGTGGTGAGAGAGAGAAAGCTCTGAGCGAGATGAAGCACAGAGAGCGAGATCAACTTAGAACTTGAAGTTGTTTGTTCTCTCTACTCATTAGAAGGAGTCCTGGCATATGCTTAATAATATTTTAAATAAAAGTATGCTTATAGACATAATTAACATTTTTAAATGAAAATAATAAGTAGGCGCAAGGATGCAATGCGCCACTTGCAATCATCCAATGCGCCACGGTTTGGCCACCTTTGATCTAGACTATTCAACATGAGTGATGAAATCAATGAAATCCCACATATGCAACCATGACCCTTCACCCATGACCGCATCACAGACTATTCAGAATACATCACAATATTCGGACGATATCAAACCCTTGGAAAACTACGTTAGGATCTTTCATGAGGAAGAGATGCTGATCGAGGACTGATTCAATTTCTGTCACCAGGTGAGCTCACATTACTCTCAGTCAATCGTTGTCTCTCGATCCAGAAAGGTTGCCGGGGTCTAAAATGAGTCAAAATGGGGCAGAAAACACCCACGTGAATTAATAGCGTGTTATTTAAACACATTCTGGTACTCTGTCATTAAAGGCATTTTAGTATAGTAGATTATGATTCGATGCGAATGCTTAGGTGGTCGGCAGGAGTATCACTTAAAGATAAAATTAAGAGCTCACGCATTCGTTTCTGGAGGTCACTGATATACATAGTAAGCGGGAAGAGTGACAGCTGAGATGGTACGGGCAAATAAGACGGAGACCACCAGACCATACTGTAAATCAGACAATGTCTGTGGATTTTCCTCGATAGCCGTCCAGAGGAAGACCAAAAAACTCCTGGATGACTCAATGCTCCAAAATCCTGCAGAAAAACGGCCTAGATGAAAGCGACACCCAGAACCGAAGAACATACAGCCTGAGAACGAGAAGAGCCGACCCTAACAGCCTACCTAGGCAATGAGTTGGGACAATGCCAAGAAGAAGAATAAGAAATATAGTAGATTAGGATGCAAAAGGTTTGCAAAAACCAGAAACTATATACCAAATGGGCTGGTTTCAGAGTGTCTCTGACTATTTATAAATTAGGAGGCAACAGATTTGCAAGAACCGAAATCCATACCAAATGGGCTGATTTTAGAATGTCACTGACTATCTACATTGCCTTATTGATCTTTATATCAATAAGGCATGTGTGGGCTTTCTAAATCAAACGAGAGACAATTCCCCGCTACGGATACACTTAAGCCACCGCTGTCGTGCTCAAAGTAAATATGCGGCACACTCAACCAACGTAAAATAAAATAAATTAACAAATGAAGATCTCTTCTCGTCTAGATCTTCGTTTAAGTTCACAATCTCTTTTCACACAAACAATCTACCCATTTCTTCCGGTTCCTTCTGCAGACTTCTGTCACGAAAACTGATCGATCAATTATTTGGTTTTCGTTTTTTTTTGAAGATTCACCTACAATTTGAATTCAATTTTGTGGTAATTGAATAAATGGATTTTACAGTAAAGTATAGCCAGTTTCTATACGAAAGTCACGAACCCTGACTAATGAGATTATCCAAAGCTTCTGCGGAGACCAGAATCGATTCCAGCCACTTTACTACTCTACGTGACTTGAAATCAAACGATAAGGTGGAAGGTTTTTCTTGTATTTCGTCTTTTTCTTAACTATTTTATTGGCACTCATTTTCATTCCGTTTGTATGGTTTTCTTCAATGTATCCACATTAGTAATGCGCGAGTATTTTAGGAAGACTATCTTGTCTAAGTTTTATTTGGTTAATACTTTTTTATAGCGCTGTTTTCGATCATAACGAAAACGGAGGTTGAGAGATACTAATGGCATTAATAAGGTCGCCATTTGGTTATTTAGCGTACAAACTACAGAAAAAACATAAAATCAGATTTTAAATAACGTAAAAATAATACCAATCCGAAGTGAATACGCCAGGGGCACCGGCTTGTTTCAAATTAATGTAAATCTTTAGACCATAGTCACCGATAAATCAAGCTTTTTAATTAATATATGACGCTTTCATTACAAACAATACAACCTGGTAAGTTTATTGCCATGAAGCAATATCTTATCGCTAAGATCTGTGATAACTTACACATCGGAGATTTGGACAATTTCCGACACATTCTTGGTAATGGGAGTTAGTTATTTCAACTAAACTAATATTTCTTGTTCACTAATTTTTATTTTCTTGCTGCTATATATAATATATCTTATTATATACAGCAACTAATATTTGTATCTAATTTTTTTTCTCGTTGCTGTATATAATTTTTCTTTAAGTTTTGTTTGTAATTGAGTTTAACCTGGGTATGTAAACTTTATAAAATAAATAAATATTAGAAGATAAAGATGACGATGACCTTTGTGACCTAGTTAGGAAGACGCCTGTCTCCCAATCCGGAGGTTACGAGATCAAATCCCACTGGAACCCAGATTTTTTTAATAAGGGTTCTAGTCTGATTTTCACTTAAGGACTCTTTAACATACATATCTCTGTTTGGTTCAAAGAGATTGACACATAGCAATAAACCTACCAAGTTTTACTGCATACAATGAAAGCGTAATACAATATAAATTAGGCTTCTTAAAGTAACTTGCTTAGTCATTCTTTCATGATTGATTCTCTCCACATGCCCAAACAATTAAAGCACCTTACTTAAAGCATCCATTTTATCCATATATTCATTTATGATGCCTTCATTTCGCCTTATTTCAAACATTAACATTCACGAAATTTTCCTTTAGTACACGTATCTTCATAGCAAGTGTAATAAAATACAATACAATAAGATCTATAAACGTTTCATTGTAGTTCGTCTCCTTTTGTAGTATTTCTTTGGTTTTCCCACCAAATATGTTTCTTTATTTTATATATTATTTATAGTTAAGGCATCAACGTTGTGAAGGTTTAAATACATTGTAATTTGTTTGATCAAACATTGTTTATTTCACTTTATAACACTTATAAATTAGAGAATTTATGAAGGTGGATTCGTGTTCACAAAATCTCTTTTTAAATAATATTCCTATCTCATCTATATAGAAAGTGTCATAGTCAACACGTAAATACGAGAAATATGTAACTACTCGTATGTTACTATCCGGACATAGTCAACACGTAAATATGAGAAATACGTAACTATGTTACTATCCGGACATAGTCAACACGTAAATATGAGAAATACGTAACTATGTTACTATCCGGACATAGTCAACACGTAAATATGAGAAACACGTAACTATGTTACTATTCGGACATAGTCAACACGTAAATATGAGAAATACGTAACTATGTTTCTATCCGGACAACCCTCAGATTTTTAACGTTAAATATTTTATGAAAAATCATTCTTTCAGAAATCAATATTACAAAACATATTTCATCAAATTTCGTATTCCACGTATTCATTATTTACTTCGCAGCTTTCATATGCAAATAAAAATGTCATATTCAGCCATTTCCACCAAAATGAATACGAAAAAAAAATGCAAATGATTTTTCACGGTTTGAAATTCTTTCCGCATTTTACATGTACGCCCCTTCCCGTTTCATTATTCACGCCGCGATGAATATTTATGCGAACAACAGCACAATAAATGCAATATTAAAGGACGTTTTATATTAAACCCATGATAAGTTTTTCGTTAATATACTTTAGCGTGCAGTTCACGGTGAAACGGTTTTTTTTTTTTAAATTTAAAAACGGGACTGTTCGCCCGATAAGTTGTTTCGTTGAAAACTCACCTCCACATGTGGTATAAATGATATAAACCTCTGATGATCTTCGTGTTAGACTTGCGATCTGGAAGTTTTAGAATCAATTGAAAAATTTCGATGAAAGAAGAAAAAAATTCCAGCTGTATATTTCATATCTATTAACGGCACATTTACTGGGTTCGTTACAAAAAATTGTTTCATTATAATATATGCAAGAGATTATTATACGATACCGTCAAATAAAATACAATAAAATATCAAATTATAGAATGTCATTAAATAACATTATAATTTGTTTAAACCATATTATTCATGAAGATCCCCTTCAAACATTTTTGATCACCATTTTTTATTCATCACCATTTTCAAACCGTTTTTCATCACCAGTAATGATGCGGTAAAGGAGCCTTTGTTTGTGTTCATACGTAGCTCGATGACGCGCGAGCAAACCAGCAGAAATTGGCGAACGTTGATTTTTGTAGTTTTCACTCAAAACATGTGGAACCCAAGCGCCGAACTTCTAGACTTTTCCCATTGATTTAAGATGGAGGTATAAAGTCATGTGACTACAATTCATCTGCTCAGCCAATTCGACGCTGGTTTGATGGGGATCTTTATGTATAATATGATTTAAGCGGTCCTCATCGCAGTCCACTGGTCGTCCGGAACGCTCCATGTCTTTCAGGTCGAAATTACTGTTTTTGAAACGCCAAAACCATCAACGCACTGTCCTTTCATTCATAGCATCTTCACCGTACACTTTGCAAATCTCGCGAGCAGCTTTATTCCCTCGATTGAACGCGAACATAAGGAGG